>JAHWFP010053684.1:102064-113552 GCA_023313725.1 Lithobius niger | reverse complement strand
TGATCAGGCAGCACCGAGCAAATACTGGGAAACAACCACGGGTCAAACAAATCCCCGGGCGAAGCCGGGTACGATGCTAGTAATAAATATACGCGAAAAATACCACGTGTGTCAATTCGCAAGCAGCATGGTTTAAATGACGTTGAAGCAAGGAACGCGTTTTGTTTGTCAAGCCAAGGCCGAATGTGGTAGAGATTGCGTGTCTTGCCTCAGCTCCACTCCTCGTTCTCCAGGAAACTAGCCAAGCGCCAGAAAGGGAAAGCTGCAGCTTATCTCCCAGACGACCTTGCAGGTTGAATACAAAGCGGAAGTTATAAAACAGATACTCCCACCTTCTACGTACGTGTATATTACAGGGTGTCCCAATGTCCCAGAACACCCTCACAACTTTTTAAGGGGTTGAAAGAAAATAGTGAAACTCTGGCAATGTAAGTTTGGTTAAAGCATCTACCTTTTCGTACACCGGCATTACGGCTGCCCCCTTCGGGGGGGCCCCCCCCCCCCCCAGGTTGCCCAACTCAGAAATTTTTAACGGAATTGGGGGTAAAGGAATACCTTATTTGAAAGGTCTTCATTAGGCGAGTAAATTAGTGCTGCACTGGTAGCTTCGATACGATAGCCCATCCAAAATCGCAGCCGGTCAAACATTAGGAATTTCCTCTGCATCCCTATGTCTTATTCAGGATAAAGACGTCGTAAAGGACGTAGGTGGCAGCAAAATGCTTCGTTCAGTTTGGTTGGATTACACCTACGTCTTTTGCGGTTTGAACCCCAGAGTGTGGGCCTCAGTGCTCCCTCTCCCCTCCTCGGAAGCGGGGGTGGGGGATGCACTAAGGCCCACTCTGGGTTACAAGGGAGACAGCCGTAATGCCGGTTGTACGAAAAGGTAGATCATTTAACCAAACTTACATTGCCAGAGTTTTCACTATTTTCTTTCAACCCCTTAAAAAGTTGTGAGGGTGTTCAGGGACTTTCGGAACAACCTGTATTTATAAGCTCATAGCAATATTCATTAATCGCTGGTATGTCAATATCGTGCGGTCTCCATTGGTACGGTACCGTTAGGAAATTGAAGTACGTTTCTCAACTAAAATTCTGGGTATCTAGACGTGCAAAAAAAAAACCTACGGGAACGGAGTGAAGTACGTCTATACCAAATTTCACCAAATTTCAAACTGACATCTAAAAAATGAAAGCATGATGAAAGTATATCTATAAAATGGGCTGCATCTTAAATTGTAACTTCTGTAACTGGCTGTGACTGCCGCGCGGGAGCTGTTGTTAAACATGTAACATATAACCACATCTAATCAGAAATCCATTCAAGTAGAAAAAACTTCTTTGGTGACCTAAGACCTATTTGCATGCGATGTATTGCCGATCATCTTCAACTTTCACACATTACGCCATTGAACAATTTGGTGGTGACGCAAGGTCTGGTGGTGGTTGTGTTCGAGAATTATTTATTTTGTTTAAGAATTTCTTTTGTTATGAAGAAGTAATAAAAAAAAACAAAAAGTAAATATTGCGTTTGATAGAATTGCATTGCCGCCTTCAACTTTGTAATCTAATCACTTATATTTACGTGCAATGATTTGTAATTTACATCCAGTTAAAATTTCAGACGAAATTAAGTTTTGTCTAGGGACGTACCTTCTGTCCGTGCCTTCAAGTCCTCTGTAATGTGTGGCGCAGTAGCAACCCGGACCACTACACTATGACTGAGGTTGGCAGTCACCTCCACTAGCACTTACGACAAACATATGCAGGAAGTAAATGTTCACCCTGGCTTAAGTTCACTTTAGGTCGTTTGTTCAATTTCCACTCAGGCAGTCTGGTATTTAAGTCCAAAAGGCAACGGAAGTAGGTTTGCATACGTATTTACTTACACCTGATTATTTGCACTGCTTAAATAGTTTAAACCAATTTGTGAGCATCTATTCTTCGTAAAACAATCAAGTTCTGCCAGTTAAAGTCGAATTAAAGTCATTGTGCAGAGAAGGAAGAAACCATGCAGAGCTCGGAAGAGGTGGGGGGGGGGAGGGAAGGAAATTTGATTTGGTTTTAAATGTTCCCGAGTTCGTGGCCCCCGTTGGCAAAGGCCGCCGTGTCTATTTACTAAAATATTTACGCCTTCAAATATTTACGAAACGATTTCCAGTGTTTGCTAAAGGCCATGTATTGCATGCACATCATGTTTCATCAGCCAGCTTTAAAAATATCGGGCGGCTTTGGCCGGTCGTGGGTATGCACGTAGACAGGACCAACGCTGAGAATCATTCAGCAAGCCCTACTTAGCATCCCCTTTTAAACACGCTCTCCCCTAAACACACGGTCCTAATCCGTAAAGGAAACAAGCGGCTACAGCGACTAACTAGTCGCATCCGGTCTTCTGAACAGTTCTGCCACTACCAATAGATGAGGCACACTTCTCTATCACGCATTGCAACAGCTATCTCTATTATATAATCTAAAAACAGTAACCATCAGAATTGCCCGTTACAAATGTGTTAGATTTTAAGCTAATTTTACGTTTTAGGCATAATTGCCAGCATTTAGGCCTAATTTACAACTTTCATTTCGTAAGTAGGAACTAACGGAGATTTGGATTTAGATTTGGAGTAAGCGTATTCATTTTTACAACAAGGCATGCCTCCGAGCACACAGTAACAGTGTTACAACGTAATGCGCAATGTAGCCTATATAGATCAGTGGTATAGTAGGGAAGGGACAGGAGAAACGCTGCAGCAGCGACTCGTAGCAACTATTGACGTTGCCATGGTAACGTGATTTTAGACCTAATTTTCATTTTTTAGGCCTAATTTTTTTAACGGCAGTTTTAGTTTCGTAAGTAGCAGATAGGCCTAATGGAGAATTTGGTTCGATCGTAAGCCTATTCATTCATGCAACAATGAGACAAGACTCTTTTAAACGAAGCTAAAATGTTTTTGTTTTTACGGCTGCATTAACACAAATCTTTAGGATTTCAATTCGACGATGAAATGTTATTATTTAATTTAGTTACGTCGAAGAAGTCTATTAGCTATAAGGAGGCAACGATGTTTTAATTTGCCATGTTATTTAACTAACTTTTGACACTGAATCGAACGTTGTAAACAGTGGTCGTCAATTTCTGGTACTGTTGCGATGTTGAAAAAAGCAACGGACGGACGGACGGAAAAAGTCGTTGCAATAGTCTTCTCAGCCGGTACGGCTGTACAGAAGACTAAAATAATACGTCGAAACTTATGTCATTCATCTTTTAAACACTCATAAAAACAATAAAAAACACGAAAATTCTCGGGGATACTGTTGCATAAAGGAAATAGGAAAACAAGCTAAACAACGAAAATCATACACTAGAAATAACGTAGTACAGTAAGCCATCTTTATGCACTTACGTTTCGGCAGAGTGGCATGACCTGGATTCGAAATGGCAACCTAATTCGTCCCCAGATCACTGACGTAGCGCCTTTATCGCTTTGGCTGCGCCTCCACTGGCATATATAGATGACTCACTGAACCCGTGAGTCACAGTAGTGACCAGGGCTCCATTCAACTGAGAATGCTTGCAGCCATAGGAGAAGGAAGACAAATACAAAAGCTCAACGAAGGATTAAATAAATATACACAAATTATATAAAAGAAAGAGCAAAACAAGCCAAACACCGAAAGTCATACACTAGAAATAACGTAATGCAGCTATTTGGGTTGCTAGTTCGAATCCGAGTCATGCCACTCCGACGAAACGTAAGTGCATAAAAGTGGCTTACTGTATTACGTTATTTCTACTGTATGATTTTCGCTGTTTGGCTTGTTTTCCTCTTTCGTTTATATAATTTACAGCTATATTTGTTCGTATTTATTTATCGTGTCGGAAAGGGACGATTCTCGACCTGGTCTAGACTTTGGCTAAACAATACACGCCGAAATATCTGAAATCCTGACGCTCGAGATTTGGTAAGTCAAGGTCAACGGATTTTTCAAGGCAAATCTCAATATCGTTTTAACTAGGGTGCGATTACGTAAAGAGACCTTCTCGCTCGCTGAACGATATTTGCTCGTAAATCGTTATTTATTTGTGATGACTTTCCAGTTTCTACTACGTGAATGTCGTAAAAGATAACAAATTAAATGTATTATACACAACAACACGGATAAAGAGCAAAGTGCAACGGGGGCGTTCAAGTATTACGTCATCAGGAAGGGGGGGGAGGGGGACACCAGCTGATAACGTTAGCACTACTACCCTAGTAAAAGGGTTGAAATACACAAAAAAAAATGTCATCAGAAAAACTGTGGATGTACACGGAAAAACACCCCCGCCAGGGGGGGGGGGGAGGTAGAAATGACGTAATACTGAGACGGAGGTTGAGCAATTGATGACTATTGATGACAAGGAGAGGGTTTGAAAATGTCCAATTTCTTGATGACGTAATACTTGAACACTCCCAACAGTAATTTTAAACATTGCTTCAACACTGTTGTCATTTCACGCTATTTCCAAAATTTGCTATTCTCGTACAAAAAACAGCTTGTGGCAGTGATACGACGACGGTAGAATGAATAGCTGCCCGCAGCCAGAATTCAAAATCCAACATGGCGTCAATTTCGGGGTTATCAAATCGAAAACAACCAATCGAATGTTTGCATTCAGAAATCGGTCCGCCGTCTTGCACTGCAGCAAAAATTGTTTTCTTGTCATAAATTGACGCTGTCATGCCACACACATCGAACGTCGTGTCGCGAGGCACGAGGAGAAGAACTGCGTCTGCGTTGCTGCCATGGTTACCACGTAAAACAACTCGAAAGCCGCTAAAGGCGAGAAGCCTTTATTTATTATTAACCTTTATTTATTATTAACCTAGTAAAAGCTAGTGAGCGTGAAAATTGCCGTTGCGTAAACCCGCTCTAAAGCTAACTTATACGAAGATAATTGGGACTCGAATCCAGGGCTTCCCGCTGACCATACAATTAACGTCCACGGGTATTCTCACAAGGCCAGTCTTTAATGCAGATTGCTTTGTTTCCCTTTTGCCTTGTGTTTTATTCTTTATTCATTGCTAACATTATTTCCAGTGTAGAGGCCAAGAAACAAAGTTGCTTTCTGTCCTTGTATACGTTTGTGATCTGTTGGGCTCCACTGAGAAAGATTAACCTACTAAGCTCGGCTTGAGCCTGTAGCCAAGATCCGTCCCGGTAGTGCAGTTGTTAGAGCGCCCGGCCGGGAAGTCCTGGGTTCGAGTCCCAGTCGGGGTAGCTGTATTTTCGTTCTTTCTCAGATTTGTTTATCTTCCATTCTTGTCTATCTTTAATTCAGACTGTTCGCTTATTTTACCCTTTGTCTTGTGATTTATTCTTTTTTTTTTTCTATTTTACTAAAATCCACCTTCGATAATGTTCCTTAGGCTATTAATGATTAATAATAGATAATATCGATATCTCTTGGTACGGTAGCTTTGGAATATCGATACCTCTAGTTAATAGAAATATCGATAATTCCGGAACCATTCGGGATAGCGACATGCGGTTTACGGCGTTTTGCTCAGGGAATCACGGAATATCTTCCTAGCTATCTCTTAACTGTTGGTTACTACTTTAAATTTTGTATTTTAATAATTACTATAGCAGTGGGGCCCCGCGCGCCCCGTATTGATCGGGTTTATGGTGCATTGTTGTGATTTCCTGTTAGCTTGAAAATAGAGTGACGTCACTGGATCTGCCAATTGTTGTTGAAGGTCCTTACAGGTCAAACACCGGCGAGTCGCTCAAGCCTCCGGGATTCCCACTACGGACTTCAATAGAATAAAGATTATCGAGATTCCCACCGTGAGTGTCTATAGAATAAGGATTATCGAGATTCTCACCGCGAGCGTCTATAGAATAAGGATTATCGAGATTCTCACAGCGAGCGTCTATAGAATAAGGATTATCGAGATTCTCACCGCGAGCGTCTATAGAATAAGGATTATCGAGATTCTCACCGCGAGCGTCTATAGAATAAGGATTATCGAGATTCTCACCGCGGACGCAAACACAAACAAACGAAACTACGATCTTAGTTACGTAGATTGGACTTTTCAACAAAATTACACCGTTGTTAAAAAATTAAGGATTACATTTTGGATATTGGCATTGGTACCGGTGTCATATTGGTTTGGTAAAGTTGGTATCGGTAAAGACGTTAGGTAATAAATGCAGGTCGTATGTGATCCTCATTTTTTTTTTTTTAATTGCCCACTGATTTATTAAAACTTTGTAGTAGGAATAAACGTAGAACAATTATTACAGGCGTGGGAAGTTGTAGAAGGGCATTTGGTTTAATTTTTCTGCGTTACGTCGTAACGATGTTAAGATTTAAGTTGTGCACCAGTCCGATTTGGTAGTTGAAATCACTAAAAAGATATTACAAATAAAAAAGCTAATATTTAATGTACAATTTTAAAATAAAAATTGGAATCAACTTGTTTTTAGACCAAACTGACGAAACCAGTCCTCGTCTTTCGACCCTGATTACTATGATGCAAGTTTGGTTTTAGGGGGTGCTAGCTAGTTTCGACGAAGTCACGCCGCCCAAATAATGTAAATATTGGATTGAATCTTGGTGTTTTAAATTATTGCACACTTTCTGGATTTTATTTAATCGCTATCATCTTTATTAGCTTTGCCAATAAATCAGTCCCGTGTAGCTTATATACTACCACATATGTGCACTTAATAAATAATTGCTGAATTTGTACGAATTCGTGATTATCGGCGAGCAAACTGTACGTTTGCAGTTCGTTAATTTGTAATGTTACGGTGTACCACGGAGAAAACGGCGTATGGATGAAAAATATATATTAATTTTTCATTGCCGATGTTCGACAACATGAATTCATGATTTTTTTCCCCAAGTTCCTCAAAAAGTGCTTCCCTCATTCCCCTCCCCTCCCCGACACTTACGACTTGCGGTTTAGTAGGCCTAACAGGCAGATATCAAATTCATGCTTCCATTTGCTGACTTTACGGTTGTCGAATACGTACAAATGTTCAAGTCATCCTCGCGAGGGTGAGTTCATTTGCTGCGAAAAGCATGAATTTTGGTATCGCTACACATGAAGGGGTAACTGGAAAAAATAACAATGATAGCAAGTTCAAAACCCGCCCGAGAGGCGGGGAGGAGGGGATGAGTTATTCCGAAAAAAAAAAACAATTTTTTTGGCTGTAACTCCTTAACCGTCAACAAATCAAAAGCATAATGTGAAGCAAAAACTTTCAGCACACACTTCTGGACAGTAAGATGATATACATCTTTTGAATAAAGGCAACTCTTGAACCCCAAAATCATATTTAAAGTATATCACCGTTAATTCGTGCGAACACGCCTTTTTTTCAATTGGTTGTTATAGTGATTTTCGTGTTTAAAGTGCTCTTGCGAGCCCTCTAATAGCTCAAATTGGGCATGCTTAGAATTTTTTCTGGAAGGTGGGGATCTATTAATTCCTTCAATCCTAACTGAAATTGTTAAACTTACATAGGGACCGTTCTATGCCCTATTAAAGGTGAGGAAGTAATGGCCTAGAAGCGAAAGTGTATGATGATTTTCGAATTCAAAGTGATCTAGCGAGCTCTCTAATACCCCAAATTGGACTTGCTTAGGTATTTCTGAAAAGTAGGGACCTATTATTTCCTTCAATCCTAACCGAAATTAAACTTAAGATAGGGATCGCTCAATGCCTATTTAAAGAGAAGAGGTAATAGCGTAGCGGCGAAAGCGTATGGTAATTTTCGAATTCAAAGTTTTTTTGCGAGATAGTCCGAAATGAACACGTTTTGGAGTTTCCAATATGTGAGGATATTTTCTTTCCGTCAATCCTAACCGAAATTCTTTTACTTAGATACAAATATAAGCACTACAATGGCATTTTAAAATTGAAACTAGCCGCTTCACAATTTAAAGATACACCTTTAAACGAGCTTAGGACAATTTCACTTAGGGTTGATTTAAGGAATAGATCCCCACCTTTTAGTAAATAAGCACGTCCATTTCGGCCTATTAGAGGGATCCCAAGAGCACTTGAACACGAAAATCACTATAACAACCAATTGAAATAAGAGCGCTCGTGAGAATTAGAGCGATATACTTTTAATACTATTTTGAGGTTCAGGGTTGCTGTAAAAAATATATCTCACCTTTCCTGTCACGACTTGTGTGCTGAACGTTTTTGTTTCACATTATGCTTTTGATTTGTTGATGGTTAATGGGTTACAGCCAAAAAACCGGGGGTTTTTTTTGGTGGGGGAAGGGGTGGGGGGTAGGAAATCACGCCCTACCCCACCTCAGGGGAATTTTGAACTTGCTATATCAAAGCTATTTTTTCCCAGTTACCCTTCATGTGCATTCATACCAAACTGCATGCTTTATACAGAAAGTGAACAATCAACTCTCTAGCCACCCTACTGTTACGTTGCACATTCAAAGCAAGAAATAAAAAAACCCATGCAGGCTGGTGTGAAGAGATGCAAGCAGGTGGAAATTAAATGGCACTGGTTCCATATAGTGGATATTGGAAAATAAGGGTGATGTTTGGGCATCTGGAGACTAAGCTTTGACAAAAAAAAAATACAGCCCCTCTGGGTTTCGAACCCACCACCTTTGGTACTGAACGGTAGCATGTTACTGCAGAACCAAACTGGAATCTGTGCTAAAGGCTTGAAAGTAACTTGCCTTAACATAAGGTTCCCAGAAAGGGCGGCCATTTTGTGCTGTTTTATTTCAGGTAAAGAATGGACTAGTCCAAACTGAGACAGAATCACTGATTGCCCAAAATTATGTCACCTGTCCTGCCATCGGTCAGTTTCGATTGTGCATAAATTAGCGGCCATTGTGTTGTAACTTTTGACAATGTTTTAGTTTTTGAAATTGTTTTTAATTCCGAGGGGTGGTGGGTAGTTGGGTTTCTAAATGCAATTAATATGCCAGAGGTGCTTGAGCATGATCACATGACCAGTCCGTGCCTGTTGGCTCTGAGGCTGACAAGGTCTCTGCATGAACAGACTACAGTAGCCCCATTCACCCCTGAAAACAGTCCTAAATTTAGTCAAACTAAGACCAACATTGTCTGGAGCCTAATGGGTCCTCCTTTAACCACGCTTCATTCAAATTTTTGTTCAAAAGTGGAACCAACATTGCCTGGCCCACCTATCTTCCTAAATGTGCCACAAATTCAATGGAAAAAAACAAGCCAAAAACATTGTCTGGGGTGCCAATTTTCCCCAGATATTTCCTAAATCATCATCTACCTCCCAATCAAACCCTTTACAGGACTTTCTGTGGACCTCTTGAAATTAGGAATGCAGCCCGCTCTATATTGGGGGGTACCACTGTAATTTCTCGATGATTGAAAAAAAAATTAACAGTAACTTTCTAGTTGACTGTAAGCAGACTTGAACCGGCATGCCCTTGGTTTGTAGACCACAAACCTACCATTAAGCCATTAAGCCATTGCAACCGGACATGTAAGTCTTACTATAAATGGTACGTTAAGTACCGTCATTCTTAATAGCATGGAAGAAGAAATTTGGATGGAGGCAGACTGGAACCAGGAACCATTTGGTGCCACCACCACCTTAATTCTGTTTAAAAAAAATGCTCACTTAGAGTTTAGCATGGGTTTTTCAATTGAGGGGTTTCCATAATTAAAAACTAGTAAAAATAATATAGTTTTTTTCCACCAAATAGGTCCAAATTTGGTACCGATAGCATAAACCGTTCTTGAGAAATCTTCGGAAAAGTCTAAACATATTGGAATTTGTTCCACTCTTTTTGCAATAACTTCTTCAAAATTTAACGGATTTGACAATCAAGTACACCATTCGAAGCGTCTTTTTGAGAGCTTTACAACACTCTTTACTGCGTGTCGATAGCACATACCGTTCTTGAGAAATGTTAGAAAAAGTCTAAACATATTGGAATTTTGTCCACTCCGTGCTCCAAGGAAAGCATAAGCGATTCGCTTTACTGTTCCATTCCTGTCACCTGCCTAATTAAGCTATATCAATTTAGCACCGCCACAACATATAATCCTACACAACTAAATATCGAAAATTAAAATTAGTGCTCATTCAATAAAAGAATTATAACACTTTCAAAAGTGGCGGTGCCAAATTAATTCAACAGCACCGCCCGCACTGAACAGCTCCAAACCTGTTCCATTATTTAGTGCTCTGCTAGTGCTCATAGTGCTCGAAAATTAAAATTAGTGCTCTTTCTATAAAATAATTATAACACTTTCAAAAGTCGAGGCAGTGCTGCTGGATCAATTTGGCACCGCCACCTTTGAAAGTGTTATAATTCTTTTATTGAAAGAGCACTAATCTAGACACACGCTAGTGTGTCGCCGCCAAGTAGACGTTTTATTGTTGTTGGAGCTTAATTATTACAGCGGAATTGTTAGGGCCTAAGGGCTTCGGGCAGATAACCAGGAGTGGTTAACGCTTGTTAAACCCTTTGAAACCCTTTGTTAGAGTGTAATTGTTGTCAGATGGCGGCTCACTAGCAGACCGTGTCTCTTAACGGAAACCAACTTATACGTGATTTCAGCATACTGGTGTAAATTACCCATGCGGTAGAAATCTTTGCAACTCGTTTGAATCAGGTGTCTTAGGTCCAGTAACAAAGAAAACCTCAACACGAACATGTGGGAACGTGTTCTTTATGGAGAAAATGTGCCCTCAATAACGTTGAGTGTTACTAGTAACTAGTAACTAGCTGTCACCAGGCTCCCATGCTAATTCTCACAGGATATAACACCTCTACAGTTCATTAGGGAAATTTGCTAGATCTAAATTTCGGCAGACAGGTAAAGCGTCATATGGGGAAGTGCCTTTTTCTGAAGTGGGGGTTGCAGCTAGAAGCACGTGGCCCTGAAGTGCAGACTAAGTGCACACTAATTTATGCAGACTAAGTGCAAAATTATTGTTGTAACCATTGTTTGTATTGTCATCCAACAGTAGATTATAACACACTTAAGTGTTACATGCTTATCGTTTCAGTACTTAATTGTCAGAATGCACTGTTTTTGCAAATAGGTGGTTCACTAAGAGATAGAATATCTTTTATCTTTTATTGCGAAGGTTTGGTCTTGTTTTTTTTAAGGTACACGAATCCAAACTGAATTATCTGCACCAGCAGGAAAAAAGGGACAATTTTGCTGGAAAGAAGATTAGAAAACAAAATTCACGATGTCAGCACAGGTGGGAACGTGTTCTTTACGAGAAAAAGTGTCCTTAATAACGTGACGCGGACATTTTATTTTATGCAGACTTACTGTTCTTGCAGTCTAGTGTAAGTGGCGAGTGATTTTAAACAGATGGTGAGTTGTTTAGTTTTAGTAATCTTCGTCTGCCACCAGAATAATAGAACTGTATGAACATTTACCATTCCGTGAGTTTGTAGTATGTGTTCATGATGAATGATTAACGTTAACCGGGGGGGGGGGGGGGG
>JAHWFP010053684.1:88889-101964 GCA_023313725.1 Lithobius niger | reverse complement strand
TGATTGAGTGAGCCAAGTGAACGAAAATCAGCGTTTGTTAGCCAGTGCGCTCAAAAATCGTGTTAAATAGACTTAATCGTGTGAAACATGGGCTTACAATATTAGACAGTGGACTATGGAAGTTGTGATATCCACCCAAAACCAAAACTGGTATAAGAGCAGCCGCCAAGTTTCCAAAAAGGGTCGGCCTTTCAAGTAGTGATATCATTCAACCAGGGAAAGACCGCCAAGGTTAATCCTATTAGCCAAGTTAATCGCACGGAATAATACTTTGGACGTTAAATGAAAACTTGAAGATTGCTACCGCTAGTAGCAATCTTCTAGTTTTCATTTAACTTTCGAACTATATAGGTGCGATTAACTTGGCTAATAGCATTAACCTTGGCGGCCTTTCCCTGGTTGAATGATATCACTACTTTGAAAGGCCGACCCTTTTTGGAAACTTGGCGGCTGCTTTTATACCAGTTTTGGTTTTGGGTGGATTCTAATTTACGAGCACTAATCGAGCACTAAAAAAGGGGGATGTTTGGAGCCGTTCAGCGCTGGTGGTGCTACAGCATGAACAGCACAAACCCATCAAAAAGTTCACAATTTGTGGACTTGTACAGCACTATAATTCCAATTTTCGACCACCAACGAGCACTAATGAGCACTAACAAATTAGGTGTTTTTTGAGCCAATCATGGACGGTGGTGGTGTCGGCGACAATTTGGCACCGCCACCTTATTGAAGGAGTACTAATTTCAGTTTCCGAGCACTAATGAACACTAATTGTCGGTATTCAGTTGGTTATGATTGCTCGAGGTGGTGGTGCTAAATTAGTGGAGCTGCTAAAGCTAGCTTTAACAATTGCCTTACATTATAGTATTAATGTTTAAAGGTTAAGATTTTAATAACGGCTCGTTCAAATTTAGTAGCTTTTGACAATTCGCTACAAACAGGGTGTTAAGTTTTTTTTTTTGATGGGAAGTCCATGGGCCTCTTACACGCCAAAATCTACCCGAGCACGAGTCCCAGGACCCTCTTTACCGGTATGTTTAGCTAAGGGGCGAAGCCCAAAGGAACTGACAATAATCCTTGCTCAGGAATTGCAACACGAACCACAACTACTTTGGTAATATCCCTCCCCTTCTCTAGGGTCTCCCTAAAACAAATAATTATTATAATTTCTTAGGTATTGAAAACACGAAACCGACACACCAACGACACGAAAATGCCGACTCGAACGACTTAGATTTTGGCTCTGAAAATAGAGACCGTTCAGCATCGCGTTAAGATTTTGTGTAAAGAGTACAGAAAGTCAAACCGCTCCAAAAGTGTTAAATCATAAACACATATGCAAACCTATTTACGTTGCCTTTGGGACTTATATGTAACTGCCTGAGCGGGCATGATTCAACCACCATACTGAACCACAGTATGGCTGGGTGGTAGGACAAGGCCGAGGGTTCAGTTCCCTCTCAGGCATTCTGAAATTTAAGTCCAAGCGGCAAAATAAATAGGTTTGCATCTATGTTTATTTAGGATTGTGTTGTCGGGGGCTCTCAAAGAGTCGTTAAAGGAAAATGTAACCGAGGCTTAGCGATAGGATATCAACCTTTGGTTCAGTTTCCGCCCAGCAGGCAGCCTGACACTTAAGCCCAAAATGCAACGTGAATAGCTTTGCATCTGTGTTTGTTTAAGATTGACAGGGGCGCACCAATGGCCCTTAAAGGAAAGAGCAACGGGAAAGTAGCGAACGTGCTGCTAAAAATGATGCACCAGTACGATAATTTGGTAGAAAATGGAAGGTTAGACGAGACCACGAAGTTGATGGCAAAATACGACAGAAATGAAAAACTTGTTTCCTACAGTCGTTTACTCGAAGTGGAAGAAAGCCACGGAAAGAGTCAAGTATAACGAACATAAAAAAATGTAAAAAGGAAAACTGGGTGTAGTAAAAAAAACTTTCATAAAAAAAAAATGAACCTTCTCAACTGCAGCAAAGAATTAAAATGAAATAAGCGCTCACGAGACGACCGTAAAACTTCTTTTGTGGTTTCAAAAGAAACTTTATACCCCTAATATTCATATAAGAGAAGTAAAGTTAAGATTTATACGGATGCCCCTGTGGAACTCATTAAATCCACATTGCCTTATGTTTAAAACAAAATAGTAAAATAGTGAGGGACGGGGTGACGGATACGTACTCGATATAAATTTGTAGGATAGCGATTTTCAACTCACTGCAGTTTTTCGAGGCAGTTTAAAAAAAAAACCATCAAGAGTTTTCGCAGTAGATGTAGTGACCTTTCTTTAAGAAATACGAATAAATAATAAATGACTACTGTAACAAATAATGCGAAGAAAACATTACGAAAACATTGTTTGTTGCCGTGATATAATTTTTTTTTTACATTCTCGACATATACATACTATCTAGTAAAAAGGAAAAAAATCAATTTCAATTTGAAATATGCTTAGCCTACTAAACGAAAATTTAAGATTTAATCTGCATCTAACGAAATCCCACCCCCCCAAAAAATCTTAACAACAGAACTTCTCAAAAAATTTGTTGAACTTGGAATCTGGGGTAAAGAGTTTGCGCCCAAACTTGTTGTTGTATTCGACAAGCTCCAGTCTGTTTCCAGTTAATTAAGCTGCATAACGAAGGAACCCCCTCCCCCCCCACCCCCCTCTTTAGGCACTGCAAAGATGCCCGCATGTTTTACTCGGAAAATTTATCAAACCCTTGTTGAAATACCTTTGTCTCCGCGCCCTTTATGTAAAGAATTCAGATGCTTTTATTCCTAAGATTCAGAATAGCCAACTCCTTCAACAACCTCTTCCAATAGCATAATTTTTTTTTCAAAGCCAATTTTGTAAGCTTGTTTTCCAACATTAGCAAGATTTGGTTTTGTCTGACTTAGAAGAAATTTGTGTTGCTCACCCCGATTTGTGTTGCTCACCCCGATATTTTGTATTTTAAAAACTACCTGTTCGGTAAAGATTCCATTTTAATACTGGAGTATCTATGGGCGACCAGTTACGTAGTTGACACTTCAGAAAGTAAATTGCGACTTAAATCAGACCTTTCAAATTTATTATTGCTCTCGTATTTTAACATCTTCAATGGAATTAATGGTAAACATAACTTTGATGTTTTGAAACTATCTTACAACAACTATCATCCCTGACTTCAATTTGCCTTTGAGATGTCTGTCAATAGCCAATAATTGTGTGTTTGTGAACAAGTAGCAACCGTACTTTTGCTTTCAGGTAAGTGCTTTTAGATTCCAGCATAAAGAAAAGAACTAAACTGTCCCCCAGTTTTTATGCTTTATACGGGACAAATTCCGTTAAAATGTCTAACTGCATGTTTCGGCTAGTTTTCTTGTGCACCCACTTGGTTCATTTGAAATCACTAAAGTCTCTTAAAGGCACTGACGGACTGTTTTATTTTGCAACTGATGATGCTACCAACCTGGGGCCCTTCTTCACCCACCCCCCCCTCCAAGATTAAAAATTTCCAACACCTCTTAATGCCTCGTTTTATGTGTTTTTTTTTTACCACTAAAAGTAGAAACTCAGGCTAAACTCGTAAAGATTACATTTTATTTTAATGAGAACCCATAATGCTTGCAATCGAAGTTGCACAGACTGCTGTGACAATTTTTTTAATTAATTTTATTACTTTTATTTCTATATTTATTCTTAACCATAGCGAAAAGTTTATTTTCCAGCGTTGTTTCTGTATATTTTGTTCTGCCTCTGAATATTATTGCTAAAACTCAGGCCAGCATCACTACATCAGTCAGCCTTGTGCCCAAAATATGTTGCAACAATCCGCACTCCTTCGAAGGATGACTTAGTTGTCATACAATATCAACAACAATTGTCAAGACTGTTAATGTAGTCATGCCAATGCAAACAATGTAAGATCCATGCATTGCTTTGGCTACCAATTGCCCAACTCGCCCAAGAAGTATCCAGCAAAACTTTGGTAAATATTAACAACTAATTTATTCACCCCCCACCCAAACTTTCCTTTTTTTCCCAATCATCCCAGCTTTAGTCACGTCATTTTCATAAATCTCATCCCCACGTCATTTAGATCAGGAAGGAGGATCTTTTGTAAATGTCGGGCGAACATTCTTTTACTGACCATCATGTAAATTAACCCCTGAACCATAAATTACCATCCGTACAAAAGCAATCCGACTGGATGGTTCTTATCACCCTTTTCACCGTCGACATCCGCCTGTCATCGCCATTACACTAATTCCCAAGATCCGTCCCTCCATTGTGCAAACTTATGTTAAGAATTCATAAGTTTTTTTTTTTTTTTTTCACTACTAAACTACGGATAACTTCTGCATAACAGAAGCCTCTTAATAAATATAGTATTTTTAATCAACAACAACCACCCGGGATTCTGGGGGGTTGCGACGTAGGCGAACTGTGCTTTTTTCGCGTGTCTAAATCCGCCATCGCTAACAACAACGGGACCCAAACGCTCCACATCCATTTTATTCGACTCATAAAGGAACTGTTTTAATCGATCTCACCGTAATTCTCAAAAAAGATTTATGCTTAAAAATAAATCCAAAACTGCACATGGAAAACCGTTGTGTGCATGCAGTGTTCAGATTAAGTTTTAGAACAGCAACAGCGCTATATCTCCAGGTTAACCGCTTTTAAACAGCGTAATAAGAACCAGTCATTAACCGACAGGTGCTCGCTAAACTGTGTAACATTACTTATCAGGGCACGCGCAGGCATAACGCTGGGTCTTCTAATGACCTAATCCCCCCTTCGCACCACAAAATGAGCATCAAATTCTAATTTCGGGAAGCACCAATCAAGAGCCTTGCTAACATCATACGTCATACATGCACTTCCGCCTGGTTGTATGTGCAAATGACCCTCGGTAAACAACCAACTAACCATAAAGTTTAACTGTCAATTGTAAGCGTGAATAATTAGGTGCAACTGGTTCGGCAGGCGTAAATTAAAGCCAATACGGATAAAGAGGCCCGTCCAACGGGGAGTGTTGAACTACTTTAAGATCCTGTTCCAGCGTTTGACGAATTACAGCGTCAGCTTCGCCGAGATTTGGACTTACAGCCACCTCATGCATAGAAACGACATATGAAATTCGATTTAAAGAAAAACATGTTAGTTTTTCTTTAAATCGTGCAACAACAAGAACTAGGTTCAGGCTGTGAAAAGAAAATTCTTTGGTTCTCGGGCCAACTTAGCATCAAACCAGGCTTGTATTTTTTTTTTTAATTTTATCTTAAAGTTGCAAAAGAGATACAATGCCATTTCAAAAATTTACTGAACGTACTACCATTTGCCGTTGCGAACTTGTGTCTATAGTGTCCGCGGCCTATCTTGAGAGTTCTCCGCAGAACGAACACAGATAATCGATTGTACGTTTTCAGTAGCAGAGTGCCTTGTTCATATCCAAGATGGTTACAAAAACAATGGCGGCCATCGATTAAAGCCACCCCATCAGGAAGACGTAGCCGCTCACAGAATACTTGCCGGACTCAAGATACACCGCGCACATAATAAGGCCATAGGAAAAAAAAACGTTTTGGCTCTCGGGCTTTTTCTATAAGTCTAAAAACCACCCCGCCAACCAGGTTTTTGTTTTTTATTTCTGTTTGAAACTAAGTAACTTAGTAGCTTTGTTTTCTTTCTGTTCAGATTCAAGTAGTAAAACTATTTCAAACTACAACATAACCTGATGCTAACTGCACAATGTGTGTGTCAGAAAACTCAGCTCTTACAAGTTTCTTAAAGTAAACTTTTGCGGGTCACTTTATTGTATTTAGCTCAAAAAAAAATCACGGGGCAGGGCTGAGAACCGACAAGTATTTTTTTTGCGGTCTTAGGCGCTACAGCATTGTGGAGCAAAACAAGATTAAAAACGTTAAAATAAATTATAAATTATAAAACGTTCAAGTATATAGCAAACACTATAACAAGGCTTGTTGAAACGTTTCAAATATACATATTATTTCAGTTTACAAGTGTTCTTAACCATGTTTTAGCTTATCAGGCTCTTCTCATCTACATTGTTATCAGGCAAACACAGGATACACTTGAAAAGTGACAAATAAAAAAAAATGTAGCAACCTCGGCTTGTTAATACATTTACTTTTTTTTAAAGTTTTTAAGTGTTTTTAAGTTTGTTTTTGCTTATCAAGCTGTTATCAACTATATTGTTATCAAGCCAAAACGAGGTTAAAACATTTGAAAATTGAGAAAAAGAAATGGTGTAGCAAAACGCGCAACGCTAGGCCTGTTGCTAATTTGGTAACCAACCCTCTCCCACTTTTTTCCTTCTCTTTCCTTTTTGGATGGTTCTTTTCCATGTAAAATATCGGACGCACCGACAAAGGCGCCCGCAGAACAGCCAAAAAAAAAAAGGTGGGGGGGGGTTGCTTTTTCTGAGGACCTTTTTTTTGGGAGGGGACCTGCCTTGTTTGGATTAGTCAGTGTTACGGATCCTCGAAAAAGCCTTTGTTTAAAGGTTTTTGATTTTGTTTTTATGAATTTTATTCATGGTCTGTCTACCAAAAGGGTAAGAAAGCCAAGAAAAGGGGGAAAAGGCGGAAAAGGGAGGGTGGGGGGGGGGGGGGCTTCAGCCCCAGTAGCCCCAATATACGGGCGCCCCTGAGCACCCATTTCCGACACAACCATCTCCATCATGATATTTCGTACTCTTTCCGAAATATCTCCATCAATCGACACATTTGAAATCAAACAAATCCTCGAATACCAATTCCGAATCCATAATAGAACACTATACGCAAAAGAAAACTTTGTTCTTTTCTGCCTTACACTGTCGGACTATTATGTGCACCAACAATCGCTCGGGCCTGCGTCCCTCGATATTGTTAGTTGTCAGCACTCGGGAATCAGGCGATAACCAATACGACGACACTGGAACCACTGAAATTCATAGGTGAGTATGGAGGCCCTTAAGCCACACGTGCAGGTTGCCTCTAAAGTTGGCTTGTTGCAAATCCTAGAAATTTTAGTGGAGGCCTTAATTTTTAAACTCATTGGTTTTCTGTTTCAAAGGACAGAGTTGATTGCACGCCAATGCGGTAATGGAATCGACGAAGCGCCATTGCAAAGCGATGCCTTTAACGCGTTGCAACGCAAATGTAAATGTGACCTTTGAAATTAAAGCGTCCAATAGAGTGCCAGGTGGGTGTGAGTTGCCAGGCTCACTTTCTAAACGAATCACTCACTTTCATTCCTTCTCTTGAAGTTACTATACTCCTATTGCTTACACCTTGCTTACTATAGGCTACATGCTATATACGTACTTCCTCCTGACGTTTCCACCAAGCCATGCATTGTGCATGAACAGCGTTTTCTAGCCTTTAATCATTTTTTAATGTATTCCGTATTTATTTCCTTAGTTCAGAACACGAGCCAAGAAGTTAACAACCCACATCCGCTAGTTATGACACGACACGAGACAATTCAGTAAGAGACAATAGCATTCAAACTGCACCAAAAACAAAGCTTTTAGCTATTAAATGTTTTCACATTCCATTTTTTTGATACCCTTACTCGTGGATTAGAGTAGTTTCTGAAAAGCTATAGTGACAATAGTATGCTGGACTAGTAAGACTCACTCAATTACAGACAATTCTTCTACGAAAGTACCCACCGTACGAAGGCATACTAGAGATTTAACAGAAGAACGGTGGTTTTTGTGAGCAGTGGCAAGCCTCAGCCCAGTAACCTGAACGAGCTGACCTTACCGATGACTGGAAAGATGATCATGGCAAAGTCCATCCCAGTCTGTGCTGGCCAGGATTCTTCAGCGGCTGTAGGTCATCCTCTTTTTAATCATCTTCTTAAAATAAAAGTTTTTATTTTCTAAGCACCGTTAAATGTTATAATAAAATTTCCAAGTGGACAACATGGAACTTTCGAAACATGCAATTTAATTAAAACATTTTCGGATCCCAATCCAGCCCTTTATCAGCCACAACCCTAAAAAATACACAGAAAAACAACATGCTAGTATGGCGCTAAAATAGATGCCTTAACAATAAAAATGCGAAACTCACCCCAAATTTTACAGCGCGAATGCTCGTGCCACGCTAACAAAGAAAGTGATAACTACACACACCAGGGGTGTCAAATTTCGACATTTTTCTATTAATTTTTTTTACTCAATCCTCCATACCTAGAACATTTTTAGAATTTCTCTTATCTTTCTAAAAATCTCTCATGTATGGAGGATTGGTTAAAAATTTACCACAAAATTTTTTGAAATTTGATAACCGTGGTGTGTGTGTGTGGTTAGCATTTTTTTGTTCACTTGGCATGAGCCTTCGTGATGTAAAATTTGAGGCGAGGTCGCATTTTTAGTGTTTTAGGGCATGTATTTTAGCGTCATACCAGCGTGTTGTTTTTCTATGCTTTTTTAGGGTTGTAGCTGATGAAGGACCGGATTGCGGTACGAAATTTTTTTAAGTAAAAGTGTGTTTCGAAGATTTCATATTGTCCACTTGGCAGTTACATTACTTCACCCTTCGTTGAAGTTTTTAATGTTAAGTCAGCTAGGCATATCCTTCGCTTCGCTCACTCCATTGGCGTCGATCCCTGCTTCATGGAATTTCTCTGATTTCAAGAGCATCACAAAATCGCTGTACTGATTATATCGATGCAAACTAATTGTAATTGCTCACAGTTCGTCCATCACATTCCTCATCACACCTGCATTTCATCTACACCATTCAAAACATACGATTTGTTTGATTGTTTGCACGTTTGTTCGTCTACTCCTCCAGAAGTAAGCCTGCCTTACTCAGCTGTGAGTAAAAATGAAAGATTGCGACAGAAGCAAGAAACTCACTGAAAAGGTTTAGTTTACGTGAAAAATTTATCGCTCAATTCACGCCCTTCCGTGTTTCAAAAACGGAATGTTTGAAAACCGTTTAACTCTATAGGTGTGCCTTATTCCATGCATCAGTCACTTGAAGCAAAACCAATTTTAAGTTTTATATGTAGTATGGAACAAAATATGTCGCCCTTTATAAGTTTTTTTTTTTGGGAGGCAAGCAAGTTTATTTCTACAATTGTACTTTAAACTGCAATCTCAGAGTTCATGTCAACAATAGCTGGCCCGATAACAAAGTGAATTTTGATTTCCTACTAATTTTGAGATCCATACATTATGATATGTCGTGTTTCTGTTACGTCGTAGTGATGCCAAACATGACGTCATGGTTTTATCAGGAAAAGTTTACTTTGGAAGATCAAAGTTGGTTCAGGAGTAATAAAATTTGCATGACCAAATTATGATGTTATGAACAACCGTCATGAGGGTCAAAAAATCTTTGACGTTATTTTTGCAGGTTTTTTCGCGTATTTGAGGGTTATAAAATTAATTTACAGTGATAAAAACAGGCCTAACGGAATTATCTTTTATTTGGTCTTTACTCCTATCTTTGTAAGTGCCTTGGTTCAAGAGGAGTACAGGTAAAGGCACATACGCACGTACGTACGTAATATGTTTTTAATGATAGAAGATGTGTACTTTACTGCCAGGACTGCCGGCCAGGGTAGCGTGAGAGGCTACCATGCTCCTTCAGCGGCTGTGGGAACCTTTCTGGCCAATCATGCACAATCTTTCGACCCCTACGATGATCGGAGGTTTCCCGGATCGAATCCCCGGGTTGGCATCTCCCTTTACCAGATATTTCTTCATCTCTAAAAGTCTGGTAATGTTCAAATTGAGCCGGTTCAACCAAATAACCGTTAAATTGCTTCGTCTGACTTAAGAATTAACTTAAGAAGTTAATTTAAAAAAATTAATAAATAACACAATCGAGACTGAAGACAAAAAAAAATTGTTTAAAACAAACGGTTGCTTCACCTGAACCAACTCTTTCAAAACGTCCCTGTCCTACTCTAGCACTCGTAGTAACACAGCACAGCACACCCGTTTAATGATAATAGGGTGACTCACCCCCTTTTTGAAAAGTTAACACGCAGCTTCGAATTAGAATAATTGGGTGCAATGATTTTGATATCTGGGAAGCATCATTCCAAACACTCACAAACCACTCCAGTGCATCAAAATTATTAATGACAACCCCTTTCCGAACCTGCTGTATGCATTAATACCATCATCAAATTCAGAGGGTTCCCCGAAGAGAAAACGATTTAGTACAACTATATTTAGTTCCTTGTTATCTGCGACCTAAATTGGTACATTTCAAATCTGTCCACACATAATTCAAAAGATGTCTCAATTAGCGACGAATATGAAAAATTAGAAACACCGAAAACCTAACAGGCGTCCTCCCACGCTACTCCGATTGATAGCAAACAAATGCAATGATTCAGTTTATCACCGGTTGAAAATAATGAGCATCTAGGACCCCTGGTTTGTAACGACTGTACTTATAGCGTGCTCGTCTGATCGTGAGGGTAATCAGACACCGTGGAGCCACTGCAACTAGTAGACAAAAATTATTCTCTAACAGGAGTACATGAATACCAAGGAGAACAAGGTGTGAGGAAATCTAATTGATTCAAAGCAACAAAAATTCGATATTCGTCTATCAGTGTTGCCAGATTGGGGGTTATACTCCCAAATCTGGTATTGATTGCCGTTTGAAGTGAAAACGGGGGTGCAAATTGCGGGTGAAAAACATTTTTTTGCTAATTCTAGGGTTGCGGAATTTAAACAGGAACAGAGAAGCCAATAGGGCAGTGACATTACGTAGTATTATTGTACATAACTCTATGGTGGAACCGGTAACTGGGTTAGCTGCAAGGGACACTGGAGGGCGAAAAGAAGGTCGTATTACTGAAGCCAATGCTATTAGACTGGATTTCTTAAGCCTATAACGCGCGATTTTTGTTGGAGAAAACAACGTTATTTTAAGCCAAAGAAATCCGCTCGTAAAGCACTGTCTTGACTAGAAGTGCCGTTTTTTCCCTTACATTTTAATCTAGTGCACCTTGTAGCTATTACCTCCAAATTGTATCTCGTTGCCAATATGACGTCACTTGACGCTGCTCTATAGCACATGCGGTAAAGCAATAAACTTATATTTCGGTACTATACATATTAAAAACTCGCAGTACCTTCATCAGAGTGACAAAAAGAGCCAAAAACAAAAATGAAAAAATTAAGCAACTCCTCCCATCATGGTTCGTTCAAAATTCACCATTTGGTGTCCTAATTCATAGGCTGTAGTTGGCATAGATTGGGTTAAATAAATAAGCTACATTAAAGCATAAAAAAAGTTGGGTTCACATATTGTAGTTAAACTATTGTTCAAAAACAGAAATATATCGTATATCGGCTTCGGGCCTTACAAGCTTTTAAATAAATAAACATATTGTAAATCTACTTGCAGAGTCGAGTGTGATGCCTAAGAGAGAGAGAGAGAAAGAGAGAGAAAGAGAGAGAAAGAGAGAGAGAGAGAGAGAGAGAAAGAGAGAGAGAGAGCGCAATGGAGTAAACAAGAAAGGGAAACGGAAGTAGAGGAGGTTGTAAGTTCAACTGAGAAACTGGCAGGAGCTGGGTGAGAAGATGGGATGAATCAGACACAGGACAAGCCAAAAAAGGGGAAGAGGACAAGGCAAGCTACGGGGTGAAGAAGGTGAGGCTGGATGCTGAAGAGTGGGGGGGGGGGTGTAAGGAAGCTAGGAAGGGGAACAATACGTATCGTGTATACCTAAATATAAGTTTATTGTTTTACCGTATGTGCTATTGGCTTCTGTGTTCCTGTTTACTATACGCACTGCATACACCCCCATTCAAGCAGCGGAATTTATTGGTTTTACTGCCGTGTTACCCTGTTACCATTCATTAGTCACAACTCTTAACCTAAGGAATTCTTGCATGACGTCACCAACTGGTTGGTACCAGAAGCAGGGTCACAGGCGGAGGAAGAGGGGACTTTGGTTGGTGGTTTGTCAAATGGTTTGTCTATGACTCGACCCAGCACCACAGCCTATTTAGATCTAAAAAAATGTCCATAAAAAAACCAGAGCCACATAGAGCAATGGCAGTCGGCAAAAAATTATTGGATGGACAGTGTAAAATCCTGGGTGTGTAGACTGAACAGGAGATCGACATTTTTGCTGGGAAATGACCAACAAAATGGGAAGGGCTATGCGGAACTAGTGAGCTCTAGTCTAAAATAATCTTTTACACCAAAAAATGAAGTGTAATTACCTTTGTTTTCTTTAAGAAATCGCCCATCCTCCTCCCCCCCCTCCCCCCTCCTACCCCTTTAATATTCAAGTATGAGTCCCATCGTTTTTTCGGGTCCCGGATCGTGACCTTGGTAAATTTCAATGCAGACTACAGGCCTCCATCTTTTTTTACCCACTGTTTTGACGAGTTAGCTATGATCACCAGAAAGCAAAGACTTTTAAAATCCATTAAACATTGATGCAATTTATACTACAAACATTTGAAACACTGTTAAATAATACCCAAGGCTGGATAACTATTATGAACCTAACACCCCTGTGTCATCGTCGCAATGTCTAGGGTATAGGCAGCAAGAACACTGTTGACCCAAAGAATGAATACAGAAGTATAGTTAGAACTATACTAATATCCATGATGGCCCTGATCAATGATAGAGAGTTCTGTATTGTGAAGATGTCTATTTAAAATTCTAAGAAATGCCCAATCATGGACCAGTTCCAAGTACTAAAAACATTCTTAAGACGCTTTCCGAGAAAGACTCAAAACCAGCCGTGGTGCGTCAACCTCCCGACAACGTTCGGATGCTAATGCAGCTAAACCCATACGATTACTACCTAGTACCTAGTGGGGCCTAGTGGGAAAAATTTGCCGAGTTAAACGCTGTAATCCGTCGTACATTGGGACGCAAGCCTTAATACTGTCCAACCCCCATTTATAAATAAAGGAATTCTTTTTAACTCCTCATGAAAACTATAGAGCAGCTACAAAAAAGGCTGTACTAGCTACGAGAATAGCCTGTGGAGTGTTAAAACAAGATGAAAAAAGTGTTAAAATAAGATGAAAAAAGTGTTAAAACAAGATGAAAAAAGTGTTAAA
>JAHWFP010053684.1:46610-86542 GCA_023313725.1 Lithobius niger | reverse complement strand
AGTATAACAGAAAATCGTCTAACACGAAATTCGTATAATGGAAAATCGTCTGGCACGAAATTTGTATAATGGAAAATCGTCTAATGCCCCTGCCGCGCTCGCTGCGGCCATACATATAACATGAGAAACCGCAGCTGTATTATTGTCCACTTCGACGTTTATCCATTATACGGTATTCCGTTTCGATGATTTTCCAGATTTTTTATTGAGAAAGATTTTACACAATTATACCATTAGACGATTTTCCAGTTAGACTTTCGCCCGACGCCCCCTTGCACGTCGCATTAGCTGGTTAGCCAAAAAGCTTTAAGTAACGGTAATTCAACTTTCCCTTGACTCGTACATTTAACCATAATATTAATTCCGACCTTCAACCACGGCTCGTAATAAGGTGGCACAACGGCGCATGCAGTTTACTCCTCCGAACCCCCAAAGTAGGCCTACACCAGCTGGTGGGAGAGCGAAACATTGCGTTATCTCTCTGAAGTATTAACAGTACACATCTGTGTGTACCAGCTGAGACAGTGTCGAGTTGTGCCTAAACCATGCGCAATGGCTGTTTGCCGTGACGTCACCACGAGTTAACCAATGACGAACGAGAACAACGGCTGTTTGGCCGTCTGATTGGGCAATCACGTGATATGAACGTCACAGCAAACAGCCATGGCGTGTGGTATAGTGAATGTGTTCTGCCGCTACGCAAACTGTGTGCTGCTACTAGTACACAAATCGTGTGTTGGCTTAGCTGGTACACGCACAACGTGTACGTTCATCGGACAACGTCTTCAGAGAGACCCTCGTAGCTTAAAAGAGATAGTGAAGACTCTTCAGAAGGTGCAGTACCACAAATAAATTTTGAAAAACTGATGAATAAAATTTATTAACTATACGAAAAAGTGTGTATTATAATTCCGTTCTTGAGGCGAGCGTTTTACACCTCCGTAGCCATACACGCAGCAGCCATCTTCGACCACCAAAAGCTTATCACATGGAGGCCTGAGGGCGCGTTTATGGAACGACTAGCTTTTGCATTCTGGCAGCTAGAATTTAATCGCGATGGCAAACGAGTCGTTGCCATGGTAACAACGCTACCTGGATTAGCTAAATCAGACATCATTTGAGTATATGCTTGCGGTCTTATAATCCGTGACAATAAAATAAAGAATTCCTTCTAAGTAAGTAAGTAAGTAAGTAAGTTAGTTTACTGCACTCCAAAGCATTTCAATAGCTACAATGGCAACGAAATCATGAGAGTGTAAATCTGTGTTGCAGAGTAAACTCGTGTGCAACACAGAACCAACCAAGAAAATAATTAAAAATCAATAGATGGCAACAGATTCTGCATAAAATAATATGAAAGTATGTCAGATTAAAATATAAACAAAAAAAGTAAGTCAAGTACATATCTACACAAGTCGAGCATTCGATAGATATACAAAAACAATAAGGGTATTAAATATTAATAATAAACAAGGATTCAAGGTCAGCAAGCCCCATAATCCATTCGCGTACCTTCGATTTGAAACAATGAGCTGATCGGATGGTTTTAAAGTGAAATGGTAGGGCATTGTAAATCTTTGGAGCCTGATATAGAACACTTTTATGTAGAATTTCCCGTCTGGCTTTCGGTAACAAAATGTGGAGCTGACTGTAAGCTCTAGTATTAAAAAGAGCAACAGCTGTGTGTTCAACAGTTTTTTTGTACACAACCAATTGTTCTGATGAAACAATTTTTCCAGTCGCTTCTGAAATCACATATTGACTGTTTTCGTTGCGAGCCGGTAGAGCTAAAACCGTCGCCATGTTGGAATTTCAGATGATTTCTAGCTTAGCTGCTAGAAGGCGAAGGCAAGTTGTTGGACAAATGCGCCCTGACTTTAACCAATACAAGGTCCGGGCGAGCATTTAACGTATGGGGGGAGGGAGGGGGGGGACGCCAAATAATCGATTATTTCTTCCCAGTAAATTACGTTTTCTACTAAGTCCACCTCCTGATAGACTTATATCTTCTAATCCCTTCTATTTTCTAATATGATTTTCCATGTCAGTCTGTTTTACTTAATATTTTATTTCTGTCCAACTACTAAGTGGCGTGCATTATACCCAACTTTAAATTTGATTCCTGCCAGAATTCGAATTCGGATTAGTGGACATCCTTTCTGGCGGCATGTGACCTCTTCCCCCACCCAAACCAAGCCCAATTTATGCCTGTCAAATATTAAGAGGATTGTAAGGGGAGGCCTTTGCACCTAAAATCCCTACCCAATTCCCCATTTTCCACTGACACCCCCGCCCCCTCAACCCCTATCCTTTACTGTCCACTAGAAAATATGGACAAGCACCGGCTCGGAAAAAATTGCTCTCCCGTTTTCCGTTATCGCTACCAACTACGTATCCCAGCTGTTGGCGTTTGCAATAAAGACTTTTCCTTCTCCCCGGGGCCCCCCCCCCCCAATCCCCCCCCCCCCCCCCGCTCCGTCTGCTGGTTTGGTGTGCAAGCATCAATTCATTTTCTCTCTTGCCCTAACCCCAACCCCTCCTCCCCCCCAACTCTTCCCTCTTCCGGTTTGAATTCCTCCTTTCTTTCAGTATCGTATTGAATTTTTGCAATTCCTTTCGTGGGGTTTTTGTTCGTAGCGTACATAGGGAGAAAAGCAAATGGGAACTAGTAGTGAGAGACCCAGCATCTGAATTCGGGTTTCACCATACGATTCGAAATGAGGTTTGCCTCTGTCAAGGGCCTCAAGAAAAAATGCTTTGACCTTCGTAACATCTCACAGCAATGGATATGAAACTTACGGCATTTTTTTCTCGCAACAAAAATTTCTTACAGCCGTCCCTTTTAAGCCGACGCAACATGTCTACTTACTGTATTCACTATCCATTATGCAGATTATCTTTCAAAAATTGGTTGAAAATACTATTGCGGAATGTTCAGATGGGTGCGAATTTTAATCAACGGGAAACCTCTCATCCTGGATAGGGCGATAGGAAAGAAAGTAAACTTAGCAAGCAAGCAAACAAACTAAGCCTATTCTATAATTCAGAGGAACGACCACGGCAGTGCTCCAATGCTCGCGGTACTGACATGTATCCTACGGAATTGCCATCGTTGGTTTGAGCTTTCGTGAGTTTGCCATTGACTACACATTCACGTCGGTGTTGCACACAATCAAAGTCCAAGTTGATTGGCATTGTTACGAAAACGTAGTGACTTGGCATAAATATTACGGCATTGCTGTCATTGGTTTGAGCTTTTGTGAGCTTGTCACTGAACATATATTCATATCGGTGTTGGTTATGTACACACTCAAAGTCCAAGTTGATTGACATTGTTACGAAAGCGCAATGACTTGGCATAAATCTTACGGCGTTTTGTCGTTGGTTTGAGCTTTCGTGAGCTTGCCATTGACTATGTCGATGTTGCCAGACCGCCATTCTTAAATCATATAAATTTGCCTAAAAACTTGGACGGTTTCGTCAAGCAACCACACCATGAGCCATCAAGAGCTGGACCAACTCCGAAGGTGCAGATGTTCGTGTGGCGCCCCTCCTTTTGCTTTCAACTTGTGCAATTCAAATTATTTATATCAGAAATTTTTTTTTTTAGACCTGGATGTTACTTGGTTTTAAAGCCAAGTTTTCCCTTTCCTATCTGACAACGTTTGTACCAACAACATGCTGAATTTAACGCCATCAACAACAAAAAAAATCAAGTCTAGCACCAACACCAATTTAGCACCACAATAGGAGTTGATTACTGATTATGAAAATTGGCATGGAAAATAGATTTTGGGGGCTGGAAAAGGCATGGAATTTGGTTTAGATGAGGTTGTAAGAACCCTGTAAACACACCACTGAGGCAAACTCCGTTCTCCAATTCAAGCAAAAACTCTTACAAAGTATTATAGGCTACTGGTACAAGTGAGACAGGCAAAACCTACAAGCTTGTTGCTATGTTTTACTAAATTCAAAATTCAGTTGTCTACACCCTGATAGCTGTGGTATATGGTGAATAGACTGTTACTCCAGCTGCAGTAGTCGGCCTGGCATCATCATTGACGCACAAAATTACGCTAACCACAGATTAATACTGATCCGCAATAATCAAATGGAATAAAAACTTTAATGCTTTAATTCTGTAATAGGCTTACATGTACCGCAAACGTAATCCTTGGAGTCTGCGCTCCGTGGTGCAGCTTGCCGTTAAACATAGCTGTTGCACACCACTAAAAACCGTGCACACACAGCAGCTGGCTAAGCGCCAACAGCCGGGTGACGAGCAAGTCCTGTTGTTCAACCAGTTAGGACCGGATCGCACCTGCAAGCCTGTCACGTGACGTAGCCTATTGTTCTCGATGTATAAAAGCTGAGAGGATGAGAGGCTCTAGCTAGTTGGTGTTGGGGGTTAAGACCGGCAAGTCGAACCACCAGAGCTAATAACGGCAGAACAAGGCAGTAACCTTGATTTAGCGCCTAATACGTAATGCTATGTGTGCAGTCCCCTAGCTGTACAATAAGAATTAGGTGAATTAGGTTTGAGCATTGTGTCCAGCATGAATATCCGTCTCCTTAGCAGTCACTTACATATTTTGGGGACCTGTCCGGGATTGAACCCGGGACTCTTTAAATTTTGATCACCTCCCTTTTCAAAGAACATAAGAATAGTCCTATTTTCGACCAGGGGGTGCCAGAGGTTAAATGTCAAACTAGACTGGTTGCTGGCGGCCGCTACGCGAAGCGGGATGGTGCACGTACATTAAAGACGTGTAAAATGAGAGATTGACACATCAATAATTTAAGATTAAAACAATTTTGACGTTGTTGTCATGTAGTAACGCGTCGTTTTGCTTAAAATTGTATTCTCTCTTGCCAGGGCTTAACACAGTAATTAGAGCCAAAGTGGGCAAAGTTTTCACAGGGCAATAATTCCAGAGGCAACATTTCAGAAGGCACCATTTTCCTGAATTAGATGCTTTACCCTCTTCCTCTTCTTCTTTCCGACATTTACACCGACTTGTACGTTTAGGGGTGACAAATTCGTAAGATGCTGTAAAAACTTAGGAATGTCTAACGAATAGAAGCCTGATGCTTTTTCAAACGAGTATAATTTACGTAGATGGTGGCACCTTTCAGTAAAATCGAATCTTCCTCCTCTTGTTAAACCTGGTTTAGTAACTGAATTTTCATAATGTAACTCGTTGGGGGATTAGGTCTGTGTCGTTTATGCGTCAAAAGTACCAACTGAGTTCTATGATCGAGGACTATTAAAAAAATGTGAGTGTGGTTCTGGCGTGAGACATACTTTCTGGAAGGTCTCATTTGGTAAGCGACCCTTCCTCCTACCCCAATTTGTATTTCTTCAAAAATGTCAACCCATCGATAAACTGGCTCTTCGTTAATGACAGGTCGGAAAGCCAAATCGCTCGATTTGTAGTAAATATGTATATTTTTTATTATTTAAATTAATTTCTTTGAGCCTTATGTCAGCCGAAGCAATTTAAGCTTGTGCGGCTGAACTGGCTCAATTTTGAACATTACCAGACTTTTTTGAGAGAAGAAAAGTCTGGTAAAGGGAGGAGTCAATCCGGGAATTTGGACCAGAAAACCTCTGATCATCGTAGAGGCCGAAAGATTGTCCAGAAGTGGGCAGAATAATTCCCACATCTGCTGAAGGAGCGTGGCAGCCTCTCACGCTATCCTGGTCGGCAGTCCTGGCAGGGACTTTGCCAATGTCCCCTTTCCAGGGGTTCGACCAGATCAGCAAATCACCACCAACCAGGCTGAGCTCTCTCACAGATGCAAACGTACTTCCGGTGCCTTTTGGACTTAATGGTCAGACTGGCAATTTAGTCTGACTTTTAAGTCAAAAAGGTAACTGAAATAGGTTTGCATTTGCATTTGTATTTACTGTTAGGAGCGAAGCGAGGCCGAATGTCGAGCCGAGCTTCGTTTATGAATCCACTCCAACGTAACCATTGTATCCACATCACGAAATAATCACCGCATCCATTATCGCCAGATTTTGTACATTGATAGCGGTACACCCACGGGTGATTTTAAGAAAGGAAATTAAAAATCGGACATGTTTTTAAGGAATAATCAAGGTGACAAAATGCATAGATGGTGTGAGCTGCTCACCTATTTGCTCACCAGTAGTTTCCGAAACGCATAAAGGGCATCGGCCCCAAGCGAAAAACTAGTCGAAAAATCGCTAGTCGCAATCGCCGTCAGTGCCGTACAGCCACGCGCTACGAAAGCAAAGGAACAAGGAAACAAAGATGGTCCACAGCGCTGTTTTCAGGTATACAACACGAGTTGTTTGCCATCGCTTCGCTCCATTTTATCGAACGTGTAACTGATATAATAACGTCCTAGTGTTATTACGAGTGGTATAGGGTGCTCTCCATTTAGCTATAATTAAACCAGCAGCATCACTGTGTTCCCGACATGTTTTTTAACTTTTTTTTATCGTTTTTTTTTAAAGCACTAAAATTCCGCTCCTGATGGCAAGAGAACCCACAAAGACATAAAATTTAAATTTTCGAGGGATATTTTTCCCCCTTAGTCACAATAAGAACGCCTAAACAACAATTCTAAACATAACAACAGAATGATGCTCAACTGATGAGCCGCCATCTTGGAAAAAAGTCTCATCGACCACCCAAGATGGTGATATTTTTCCAAGATGGCTCACGTTGAGCATCATTCTGTTGTTATGTTTAGAATTATTGTTTGGGCGTTTTTATTGTAACTAAGGGGGAAGAATATCCTTCGAAAATTAAATTCAAGTGCTGTATTTATGTCTTTGTGGGTTCTCTCGCCACCAGGAACGGAATTTTAGTGCTTTTAAATGTACAACCACATTTAACTGAAACTGTTTTCTTCTTCTTGGGGAATGATTACAACCGCCAGTTTCCGTTTATTATTCGTAAGTTAATCTACCCCCCCCCCCTCCTACAATCGTATTCGTGTGATTCCCCCCACCCCCCTTCCCGATCACTAGGATCGTGCTAGACTGAGTTCTGCAGTAGCATCAACTCATACGGATACCGGACGTACAAACAGCACAAACTCATACATCGTGTCAACCAAGGAAGAACTACGAGTTTCGCTGGGTTGTCATAACGACAAAGCTCTAGAGCCCATAAACTAGAATAAATATAACAACAGGAACAGGGAGGGAAAGTTTCCCACTCCAGTAATTTAATGGCATGGAATGTAATAAATTCGGTCTCGGCTTTGAATATCTGCATTTTAATCAGTTTCATTCCACAATCAGGGGGAGACTGAAGAGTTGGGGAGCAAGGGCGGGGGGAGGGGGGGGGGGGTACGTAAATGTCGACAATGGAATGTGCGCGAGTATGAAAGAAAACATAAATGACATTATGATCGAATATAAACGAATAATAAGTTGGGATCAGTTAGCTTCTCGCAAATGTAACGAATGCTTGGTTGAGTCAGGTTTAGACTAGCAATACGATATAATGACAGGTTGTATATGCGGGCTCGTGTAATTAGTAATAACAGCCAAAGGGGACCAAAAGGGACAAATGAATTAAAAACTAATATTCTGTTGTTAATATACGCTGTAAATAACGCAATAATAAATACATAGTTGCGAAGAAACACTGTAGTTTCAGTTTTCTTCATACAATTGTATTGTTCATGAAGATCATGAGATGTAATCAGTGAATTTTAAACAGAATTGCGTATATTCTGGTGACCGCGAGCACTGGGACGTCAGATTCGATAGGCGTCTTGGTCCCGGCTGTACCTTTCTTTCTGGCTTCTACTACGTGTCCACAGCCGCGTTCCATCGAACTAGAACTGTTTGCGCACGGGGGGAAGCATAACTTCATAACTTCCAGTATCAGGGGTGGAACAACTTTTGTATCAAAAAGGCACTCGATTGCCAACAACAAATACCTACCAAACACCTACGATGAGAATCTACCTAGTCTATATCTAGTAGATTTGGATATCAACAACTCATACGGACTAGCCATGACGGAATTCCTTCCGTACGATCGATTTAGCTGGCTGACGAGGAAAGAAATTCTCGAATTTCGCTTGGTATCGGTAGAAAAAGATTCGGAATACGGCTATATATTGGAAGTGGACTTAACCCCGCATTTTGATCGCGTAACCAGAAGCGGGGGTATGTATGTCACCTCACATCGTATTTTACCCTACTTACGGACCCGGACTCGATGCTGGTGAAGGGAAGTGTATATGTACGGATTTTTCTCCGGTTGTTTCCAGCCCATTGTACGAGGGTTTCCTCCGGGTACTCCGGTTTCTTCCCTCTTGCGGCAAAAAACAACTAACAAGGTGGTGGTTTCTTCCGCTTAACATCTTCCGCTTTGGCCTTCAACAAGCTGTCACTGTCATTCCCCGCTCAGGCAACCTGACATTTACGTCCAAAAGGCAACGTAAATAGGTTTGTATCCGTATTTATTTTCCGCCAGTGTTCACAGCAAATATTTCCGTAGATATAATTCATTTCAAAGTAATATGTTCATAAAAATGTTATAAAATAAGCCTAATTTCCATAGGTATAACGTTTTAAAGCAAAATTAAATCAAAAACATTGGAAATAGTATATGAAAAGACCCACCTCTATGATTCTAGCCACAGAAGGTTTTGAGATATAAAAACAAATATAACAAGATAGTACGTTTAATCGTCCGAGAACTAAACTTTTGGTAGCTTGAGATATGTATTTTCATATCTCACAAGCTAACGTGGTAGCATCATGGTGTCTTCCCGTTTCGCCGAAAAGTAAGCCCAGGTTGAAATTAAAAGGGGAATTTCCATGTCGCCGAATCAAAATATTTTAAAAAAATGTAGCATTGGAGAATTAAAGATGCATTCCTAATTGGAAGGAATTTGCAATTAGCTGCGGTTTCGGATGTTATATGTTCAGCCGCAGCGAGCGCAGCAGCGTGAGCGAGGTACCTAATTTGAAAAAAAATTATTATTTTATTTTATTGGCGAAACGGGAATTCTCATTTCGCCGAAAATTAAAGACACCGATTAAAATACGGCGTAACGGAATTCGGTAAAACGGTGTATGCCCGAATCCAGTTTCGCCGAAAATGTTTTCCCTTTCGCCGATTCATATTATTCTTTAAAAATTTGACGTTGTAGAAGTTAAAGCTGCACTCGTAATGGGAAGGAACTCGTGATTAGTTGCAGTTTAGCCGCAGTGAGCGCGGCAGCGCGAGCGAGGCATGCAATTTAGAGAAAAATTATTCGGCGAAACGGGAATACCCGTTTCGCCAAAAATTAAGACACTGATTAAATTCGGCTAAAGGGGAATCGGCGAAACGGGAATCAGGGAAATGGTCATACACAGGCAAAACAGGAATATACCAGAATCGTAGCAGCGGGTCTTTTTGCATTTCCAATATTTAGATTAAAATATTTTTATTTTGTATATTACACACTGTACTATACGTTATTTCTGGTACGTGATTTTCATTGTTCAGTTCATTTTTAATTGCGTGTTTGAGGCACGTTTAAGTTCGCAGTGGCCGCATACTTCATTAATTTTACAACTCACTATAGCTATTCATTCACCACGCTGTGTGACCAATTACTTCAGTGCTTGCAGGAGCACACACAAACGACCAAACGGTTTTTTTTAATGTCTTAATTAAAATAAATACAAATTTCAGTCCTCTGCCTCCCGCTTTAAACACAGGAACGGTTAATAAGTTTGCGTGCAAAACAACAACAGAACATGACTCGACAAGAAAAGCTGAACCATAATTGGAAGCGGGCCATTAACATGAGACAAGGGGCTTTGAGATACTTTTTCTGTTATGACTTGAGGGAGGAAAAAAATGGAGACGAAAAACAAAACAAAAAAAACAAAACGAGACGAGGATACGGGGAAAATAAAAATAAATTTAAAAATTCGCGTCTGCGGTTTGCCTTCAGATTTTATAATAAGAACAAAGATAACAGAAAAAAATACATGTGACATTTAAATAAATTGGTTGAAAACCACAGGAGGTCCAGGATTTGCAAAAGAAGCGAATAATGAGCGAGTAACAATGGATCGAAATCGCAATTTTCGTTAGCAGACATATTGGTGAACTTATTAATAATCGCAGAACAGTTCCTACAACTACTGCGAAGCATAAATAAATAATTTATGTCGAATATTCGCCTTAGGCCTTGATGACAACAGCGAGTGGAGGAGAATGATGTTAACAAACCTAACCCAACATGCCTTTTGTCTCCTTTCCTCTGGAAGCATCGATGATGGCAGACCTATATTAGGCGGCTACATGATACTGGCGTAGAACTCTCAAGGGAGGGAGGGGGGATTGAGGGTTAACGGCGCGTTAACAGCAAGGTCACTAGCGCCAACCTCAGTCACAGTGCAGTAGTCTGGGTTCCCACAGCGCCACACGTTACAGAGGTGTTAAACAAACTCCAAATCTAGATCTTATCATAGATCTGTGCCTACTGCAAAAATATTTAAAAAATAAAAACCGGACAGGAGGACGGACTTATCGCCCAATTAATGGTTTTGTGGACGAGCGAAACAGCGTTTGAATGACGTTCCAGCAAGGAAGAGCCGGAAGCTAATTTGGCGTAGAATAAAACCTAATACGATTCTACGACTACAGCAGATGGGCATAATGGGGTGGAAACGTTTAGTTCCCATGCCGAGACTGGTGACGATGGCAAGTTTTTAAACTGTATTTTCATAGCGTGAGAGTTAGAGTTGTATAGACAGATACCAAGCCGAAACCATGAAGCCGAGATGGTTATATAGGCACGATATTGCTCTCGTCACCAAATTTTAACACGTTTTTTTAGCGAGGGATTGACTAACGGTAAGGGCGCATTTACGGAGCAAGACCTCGCTCACCGAAAGCTATTTGCAGAAAGCTATTCCCCGTTATGTATCTACGATGAGGGGGGGGGGATTGAGGCTTAATGGCGCGTCGACAACTTGGTCATTAGCGCCAACCTCAGTCACAGTGCAGTGGTCCGGGTTGCCACTGCACCACACATTACAGAGATGTGCTCTACGATGAGTTTCCAGTTTCTACTAAAGGAATGTAGGTGCGGATATGCATAAACAATTAATAGTATCATAAATAACAACAGAGGTGACTTGACTTTGACTGTATTGAGCTGAAAGACCCCAAAGATCACGCGCTCAGAACTAACCTAGGGGTGAAAAACGAAGAACAACAATAATTTTAAACACTGTTACAACATTGACGTCATTTCTCGCTATTCCCAACATTTGCCTACTCGCACACAGACAACATCTTCTGGCGGTGATCAACCAACGGTAGAAAACATAGCAACTCGCAGTGAGAATTCAAAATCCAACATGGCACCAACTTCGGGGTTATCGAAACGAAAACAAACCATCGAATGCTGGCATTCAGAAGTCAGTCCTCCAGCTCACACTCCAGTGGGAATCGTTTTCTTGTCGTAAATCTACACCCTCACGCCACGTACATCATACGTCGTGTCGCGAGCCAGCAGACGAGGATTTCCTTCCGTACCGTTGCCATGGTTACTAACTACGGAAACTCAAAAGCCATATGCTCCGGTAAAGGCGAGAAGCAACCAGCGAATTTAGTATTAACTAAGTAAACTGTATAGTGAGCAAGAAAATTTACTCGAGAAGTCGTTGCTTAAATGCGCCCTAAGTGAGCAAGGACAGTCGTTTTCGCAACGACTCGCCTTTGCATTCTCGCACCTAGAATTTAATCGCGATGGCAAAGGGGTCGTTGCCATGGCAACAACACTACCTGGATTAGCTAAAGTAGACATCGTTTGACTAAATGCTTACAGTCTTTTAATTCGAGGCAATAAAATAGAGAATTCCTCCTGAGGAAACAATTTTCCCATTTGATTCTGAACTCGCATTATTGACTGTCTTTGTTGCGAGACGGCAGAGCTAAAACCACCGCCATGTTGGAATTTTAGATGATTTCTAGCTTCTAGCTACGAGAATGGAAATGTGAGTCGCTGCATAAACGTGCTCTTAGCCTTGCGTTTGTTCTTCATATCGAGGTAAATGATACGGTACGTATTTCGTCTGAATTTTCCGAACACATTGTTATTTATCAACAGTACACTAGTTCCAGAATAACGCTAATAACGCGAAAATTTGCCCCATAACCTATCTTTTACAATCATAAAAGACGCCGCTTCAGTGTTGATCTACAGAAGTGATCCTTGAAAGAATTTAATCCCAACTCACAACCATATATTCACATTTCAGATAACAGCCGACGCACACCCGACTCCACAGTTACAGGTGCTGACGCCTCTATGGCAACTTCAAGATCCCTTAATAGTCCTTCACCAACTAAAAACATCGAAGAAGAAAAAAAAAGTTAAAAGAAAGCAAAAAAGAAAAAAAAAACAATACAGGGTTGTCATGATGTCAAGACGCAGAATCGGCCATGCAGAAGTGAGAGGGAAAGAACGCACATACAAAAAAACATGTGAAACAAAACATCTTTAAAGGTAAAAAAAAACAATAATCGCCAGACTTTCTAATTTTTTTTTTCTTTTGCTACGCGTCTTACAGACTTTCAAGTCAAACTGACGTGTAGTTGACTTGACTCTGATTTTCTTTGTCTTTGTTCGGCGCTCTCCATCGACAAATCGTGTGGCCACCATTGTTGGGTGTCTTCATGCCGCGCCAATGATTGAGAAATCCAGGAGTGAATAAATACCAGAAAATATCTGCGTTGTAATTCCCGCATTGCACAAGGCCGTCTGGGAGAAAAGCGGCAGGTTCCTGGCTCCAAGCCAATTGAAATTTTAACATTGTCAAGCTCTTATTTTACCAAAGCACTGCTTTAAATTTCTGGCACGCGCGAGAACTGGTATAGAGTTGGGAGGGAAGACACACAATTTCTACTCTAGTCGGTCTTGGCACGAGATAAAAAAAAAAACGGCCTTCCTCGTTTTAAGATCGTTAAACGTTAGTTTTGCGAGTTCATACATGCTTGGACTATTCGCAGCACATGGGATATTTTTCACACATTATTTATTAGGGAAAACCCTACACAGCGTAATTTCTAACGTTACGTTTTCCGTAAAAGTAAAAACGGACACTAGCATGACAACTGCCTGCATGGGGTCAGGACTCAGTACGAACGGTGGATTATGGGACGTGTGTTGGCGACTACTTCTTCATGCCGCTCCTGATAAAACCTATTATACAGGGTGATCATTTAAGTTGTACCAAAGTACTACTGAACGATATGGTATGAGACCCGGGTGATGTGACGCGGCCATTGATTGGACAAGAAATGGATGACCTTGCCAAAGATTATCAAGGTCATTCAACTGATAACTTCTTAAATATGCATCACACACTATGAGTATAAAATAGGAATATGTAGGAAACAAAGAGACATTATCAATGCAAAAAACGGAACGAAAATCGGACCAGATGTGCAGGACCTAAGACGTACGTAAAACTGCTACTTTCGACCCCTGAATGGCATTCCATTCAAACACTCCGTCGTGCAGGGAAGCATCGCCTTCTATTCAGGGATCGAAAGTGGCCATTTTACGCACGTCACACTGTCCCGCAATCTGGTCCGATTTTCTTGTTTTTTTTTGCATTGGTAATGTCGTTTTGTTCCCTACATATTCCTAATTTGCAGTCATGGTGTGTGGTACACATTTAAGAAGTTAGCAGTTGAATGACCTTGATAACATATGTCAAGGTCATCCATTTCTTGTCCAATCAATGGCTCCTCTTGGCCTCATCACATTACCCGGATCACAAAGCATATCGTTCAGTAGCACTTTAGCTATCAAGCTGGGTCACAACTTAACTGATCACCCTATATATGAAAACTCCACAGAGTTGCCCACCGTGAGGCGCCAGTCAACACGATTTTAGTTGGACAAGGGTTCCCCGGTTGATCGCTTTAACACACAACAGTCCAGAAAATTAAGTGAAGTTTTGATGACTCATGTAGTTGTGGATGAACAATCTACCGCCAAGGAGTTGGTTTTTACCAGTCCGGTCCGATTCGACAGCTTCGTAGCTGTCAAGGAAGCAATAAAACCGCTTCTACAATAATTCCTGTCACGTGAATACCGTCGCGAGCACAATGTGTTATTTACAATCTCGAAAAAAAAGGTTTTGTTTATCAACGAAATCTTGTTCGACAGGCTACCCCTACACAGAATCAGTCAACTATCATCAGCTGTTTCAAAAGTAGGCTAAACATTGAGTCTAGTAGGATCAGCTTCGGTTTTAAAGCAGTGGTCATAACGCAGATTCTTGAAAGGTTCTGTTCAAACCATGCTACCCTAAATCTCTCCGGCCGGACTAACAAGCATCTTTCCTGGGTGTACAATATGGCCACCTCTATTCGCTGATACGTTCAGCAAGGTACGTTCGGCGAACAATTTTTGGGTGTAGGCAATCCCCCTGACGGAGACTCTCTCAACAAACGCCAGATACGTGAACAAAATTATTGAGGTTTGGGAGGCACGACAGGCGGTGTGGTAAGTGGCGCCATCCCTTGATCCCAAACGACGAATTTCTAACACTGACTAGGATTCTAAAATTTTGTCAACAGATTGCGCTGTACAGCAAACCTCTTCGATACAATCTGCGGGAGAAACCAACTATGACCACACACTAGGGTGGGCAGGCAGAAAACTGGTGAGGGAAAAGGTGTATTTCCAATTGTCTTACTATATTGGCTTTCCACTTTTCCTCCCTAATGTTAAGCTCAAAGTTGGACTCAACCGTTCGTTCTTAGAACGGCCCAGCTCTACAAAACACTGCGCTGATACAGGTTGTGACATCGTATTCTATCGTCACAAAGACATCGTTAACTTTTACAGATCGCTCCCAGGTGCACGAGGCCGTATCAAATTTCCACTCAACAATTAAGGAGGCTCGTGCGTGTCTTGTTTGTGCATTGTACATTCCTTCGTTTGTTGCCAGATTCTGCAGACTTTCAATCGGTGAGAGTGCCACTTTAAGTTGGCAAACTGCCTCACACGAATTATAATGTTCATTGGAAAATTTTTGGAGATTACAATCAACGTATTCGACCGACGTTTAACAGCAATAGTTGAATCAGCTTCAGAGTGGTGCATTCGGCGGCCGATGTTATGTCCTCCCCGTGCGTGGTTGGGCTGTTTGCAAAATTCAGCCGGATAGTTTAATGAAACGCTGCCCAAGAGTTTGGCACGGCCTGTAAACAACCAGTCTCGCGAGCCGGGCATACGGTTGCGAGTGACGCATGCGCATGCAGGTGTGCCGTAATGAAGGCAATGAAAAGAAAGAAGCGGCGGCGGCGTCCATCTTGTTGTCACATGCCGGGGGATCGGCGAAGAGCAACGAAGATTAATTGGGGCCCCGCCTTCGGGATGACAACCCCTGATAGCGATCGAGGACTTGTAAAAAGTATGGACGAACGGTTAGACGGATGGACAGAGAAGGACACACGGACATTTGCAGACCTTCCAACCGCCCAAGTCGAGGCCGCCTTAGTGGTAAAAATTGACCGCCAGTTTGTGACGAGTGACATCGCGGAGTACAATGAAAAAACAACGAAGTGGAATGGTGGAATTCCTCAAAAACGAACATTTTGCTTGAATGTGGATGCCATGAAAATAAAAACAAATTCAAAGGCCACCCACACAGCAATTTTTAATGCCTGAACCAATCAGTCTTGTTTTCAAGATTTTTTTTCAATATTTTTGGTACAGGACGCTTCATCCGAGGAATCCGATAACGGCTGAATCTCATACGTTGACTGATTAGGGTTTGCAAATCCACGTGAAAACAGAAAATTTGTTACAAACCTATATCGGCAAGTCTTCAAATCTTCTGATCTGAACGAAACAGCGCAGATCCATGAAAATCGGTGCATAGATCGGCAAATGAGTTGAATTCAGTTTATTTTCAATGCAGTATACAAAGACAGTCATAAAAGTGACATACCCAGGACTGCCCGCCACTACCCGGACCACTGGACTGTGACTGAGGTTGACGGTAATGAACTGGCTATCGACGCGCCTTTAAGCCCTAATCTCCCCCCCTCCCGGCCATTAAATGCAAAACAAACAAGAAAAAACACTAAGGAAAAATATTTCCAACATTCAAGAAATCAGGATTTTATGTGAGAAATCATTCATTAAAAAAAATGTAACTAAAAACTTTTAAGATAAAATTACAAAGATAAGACAAAAATTACATGAACAATCCAAGAAAACAATAATACCACAACCATACTTTGTCGAGAAAAACGGGGAATGCAAAGGTTTTTCGACATGATACAAAAAATTTAAATTTCGAAAAAGTTAACTCACCATATTGAACATATTTGCTACGTTAGTTAGGTCTATAGATCAAGTATTTGAACGAATGAGCACAAAAATCCACGCAAATCAGTGCAGATCTAGGTGAAAACTGCAAATGTGTACAAGTCTACAGATCTCTACATATCAATGGAAATTTGTGTTAATTAGAGTAAAATAGTGCAATACAAATACGAATACACAATTGACAATTGTGAACAATTTTCAGCTCTCGTGTGGGTTCATATCGTGATCCTGGACAATGGTCACAGTGGTAAAAGGTTGCAAAGTGTTTTGTATGACGCAGTAAGCTTATCTAATGAAAGGGGATCCTGGTAAAGTCCCTGATAGAGTTGGGACGGATCAGGGAAATACGAGAGCTACCAGGCTCTTCGAACAAAAGGTAATCCCCCCTCCCTCATCCAAAGGGTTTTCCTCGTCTTACTAGACTTTTTTCTATTTCTAAAATGTCTGGTAAAGTTAAAATTTGTACTGGTTCATCTATATATATATATATATATATATGAGCTTTAGTCTGCTTGTGAAGGAATAAAGTTCAAAGAAATGCATTAAAATGAAATTGGATCACTTGCAACATGTACAGTTTTGTTTCTCAAACTAAACAAAACAGAACAGAATTTAGCATCGAAGCGAAGCCCAAATTCCAAAGACAAAATTTTAACATTTTAGTGTGTCCTAAAAACAGTTGACTCTCCTGAATGTTTGGAAGCGTTTATGCCTTTGTATTCCCGCAGCTAGAAGCCAGGAATCATTTAAAATTCCAATATGGCGGCGGTTCTAGTTCTTCCGGCTCGTAACAAAAGCAATAATATAAGTTCAGAATCGACTGGGAAAATTGTTTTGTCAGGAGGAATTCTTTAGCTTATTGTCATTGATTATAAGACTGCAAGCATTTACTCAAACAGCGTCGTATTTAGCTAACCAAGGTAGCATTGTTACCATGCCAATGATACCTTTGCCATTGCGATTAATTTCTAGCTGCGAGAATGCAAAGGCGAGTGGTTGCTTAAAAGCGCCCTTAAGAGTTTAGCGTGTGCTGAAGCTGTTGAATGCTAAAATAGGACGAATTCCTTAAATCGGGCAGAACAGGCGATTAAAAAAAAGGCTCGATTGACCGCCGGGCCCTGAAAAAGCACTGGGCCTCGATTAAGCGCCGGGGATCACCTCACATAAAACTAAAAAGGGCCGGGCCTCGAATGAGCACCAGGTGCTCTTTAAAACAGTTGTCCAATTACGTGAAAAAGTGTGAAAAATATGATAAAATTCGAAACAGTGGTGTGACAAAAAGGCAAAACTCACAAACTCAAGTAATGACAATCAAATTATCCATTCCAATTTTTGACCCGGAATTATATGTGTCTGCGGTTAATTTCGCAACATTAAACCCAAATCGGTGTGACCAGAAAAAAACTTGCTTCGTGTTGCTACCCGGAAGTGATGTGCGTTAAACTGAAGTCGCGTGCATCGTGTCCAACAGTGGGTATGCGAAAAAATGTGGAAAAATAAAAAAGCAGGTATGGAAAAATGTGGGGGGGGGGGGGGGAGAATGAAAAGTAGGTATGCGAAAATATGAACAAAATGAAAAGTAGGTATGCGAAAAATGTGAAAAAAAATGAAAAGTGCAGGAATTCGAAAAAAGCAGGTTCGATACCTATGGCAGCACCACTGCAACAAGCAAATCGCGAGCAGAGTGGATAGGAACGAGTTACTGAACAATCGTGGACGTCATAAAAGGACGTGAATTTAACTTAACCACTGGACGTGTTGCGTGCAAACACAGCATACGAATACGTCAAAATATGCGCCATTTTCGACGTCCGTGAGTGTGGATTAACTCACTCCTGGCCTTCCAGTCATAGGACATGAGATCACACCACGTCTCCCATCTTAGCCCTTAAAAAAACTACTCACAACGTTAACACTGGTGCCCAAGGGAATTAATGCTGGTACATACATAATTTTTGAGTCCACCAGTATAAGTATGGCAGCCATATATTTCCAACCTTGCATTGCAGATACCACGCTGACTGCAATTCCATTGAGATGAACGATAGCGCACGTTTCTCCCCGCACGTGTATCCCCATTTCGGCAAAAGACAGCGTGCTATCACTATTGCGTCAAAAAAAAAACCAAAAAAAACGATGAATGTTAACAAGCTCTCACATTTCTAAAACCGAATCACATCCTTCAAGCATGAACATGAGCACGACGACATTCCGTTATCAAACCTCTGAACAAAAGCTGAGGGGGGAAAACAACTCGGGACGTTAGAAATCGGGAAGGGAAGGAGAGGAAAATCGGAAAAGCCTCCCACTCCCCAGCACCCACCCAGTTTTTATTGAGAAGAGTTTTAATAAGAAGACAAGCAATGAGGGGGGGGGGGGGGCAACCCATCAAGATTACTGTCGCACCCATCACGCTGGGCGCTGCCAGGGAAGCACCTTCCTTAATACGATTCTTGTAGGTCCATTTTTGCGGGACTCGTCTGTATTGGTAGATAGTGAGCTGGCTCTTCCCAAATAAATTGATGAGCGGCATCAACTCGAGCGAAATTGAATCTGGAGCTGCACATTCTCCCTCGCACACCAATGAGCTTACTGGCGATAGAAGAAGTAGTAACAATCTCACATGCATGGTCCAACTTCGACAAGTTCCGCCATGACGACCATGTTGGTTGGTAAAAGAAAAGGATGTAGCGAGTAAAGATAACCCGAACTTGTAACGGCTTACGTGTAGGGCAATACGCGACTCACGGAGCCAGCACTCCGTAGTGCACCTTGTCGATAACATAGCTGTTGAGCGCCGCAAACTACCGCGCACACACGGGAGTTGCCCTGCCAACATCTGGGGTGACAAGCGAGTCCAATTGTTAACCCAGTTGGAACCGGATCGCGCCTGCTAGCCCGTCACGTGACGTTAAGCCTTAGACAAGATCTATTGTTCTCCACCAATATAAATACAGGTGGTCGAGCGATGGGTGGCCAGTTGATGTTGGCGATCGAACTGAAAAATTATATCCCTGGAACCTACGAGGGTCAGTCAGAAGTCTAGCTGATGCCTAATATGTAATGCTATGTGTATCAAGGTCTATGGATAAACGGGAGGAGACTGCTTGTCCATAGACCTTGTATGTGTATAGTCCCTTAGTTATACAGTAAGAAGTACATTAGGATTGAGCTTTGCCTTGAACTACTCGTCCACTTCCCAAGCAACCTTACAAACTGATATCTGACGATCAGTACCTGATGTAAAGTCGGTAGCCTAACAAAGTTGTCGATGAATTGATAAATATCAAAACAGAGTTCTGATTGACAGTGTGGTCAATGTCAAAAGCACAAAACAAAGAAGGAAGATGTCGATGCTTCAATCGCTTAGTTTGGCAACATGTTTGTTTTACCCACCAATTGTTTAAATTTGCAATCTAGATATACAGACTATCACTTCGCAAGATTCGATTGGTTATAAGCACGCGTAGACCGGCATCAGTCTTCGTTTCGGTGATATCCATAAGCACACTGATCAAATTTGGACTGATGTTTGTTATCAGTTCAGCAGAAAGTGTGATCGGCACAGAAAAATCGAATGTCAGTCCCTATGAATGTTTTTCTGACTAATTTTAGTTTATTGGGTTGAAAGAAATGGCTTCTTGTATATAATTATTGAAGTGTATATTTGTTGTTGATGTTGATGGACACTATTTTTTTTTCCTATTCGCTCATTGTAATTTTATGTACTGCCGCCTAGGCGATTTGGAATATAAAATAAAGTTAAAACTAAAGTTAAAAAATTAGAAAATAAATATTAAAAGCTTCGAAAGATTTCACCACGTTACGAAATAAGAATCAAGTTAGACGACGGCAAAACACCTAAAGTTAAGTTTATTCATTCCACACTAATTGCATAATTAAACTAAAAATGCAAATAATCACCTCACAGGAGCTTATTTCGCGTGTAGTGTAAGGGCAGCAGACAAGGAAAAATAATAATTGGGCTGGCACTTTTGCCTGCGAAACTAAAAATTTGGTAGAAATAGTATATAGACGAACATCAAGATAATAATATACATATGTATACATACACAACATATTAATGAAAGGATAGATAAAATTTTCACACAATACGAAGAGGGGCGAAATACTATACAAATCTATTCTCAAAGAAAAACTCTTGAAAAGTAAAAACAAACAAAATTAAAAAATGACACAAAAAGCTGCCAAACATTAAAATTTGCAAGAAAAGTACCGGAACGTTTTTTGTGTGCTAATTTTGTTGTTTTGTCGCTTTTTGTCTTTTTTTAATATTGGTTTTGCATATTATTGTTAAGTATTTGACTGAATTTTGTTTGTTTTTACCTTAATCAAGAATATTCAAAATCGTAACATTTTCTGCTCAATGTAGAGTCATCATGGAAAGCAATTAAACTTGAGCCGAGTTGGTTTGATTTGATTCAACTTCGACTTCTCGTGTCACACAATGTCCCTTAATAATGTAGGCGGAAATTTGCAATTTCACTTTATTGATTAAACAGAATTCCGTTGTTTTACATTTACTTAGATTACATTAATCAAAAGCTTATATAAGTCCTGCTGGCTTCTAAGACATGCGTTAAGACACAGAAAAAGCTGCAAATACCGATGTAGTGCGTCCAAACAATACGTTTTTCAAAGCCTCGCGACTTGATCGAACGTTGCGACCAGTCTAATTCCTCTACACCCACGGCAACACATTACAATGTGTCGACTTTACACGATTTGACGCTTTGTGGGAAAACACAGAGCGTGCGCCAAGAATCTAACAAGGCATCTGCATGGCAATGCTGTTTTTCTGCCACCAAATTTAGAGATTAGGCTACTATACAGTTTCTTTTGATGAATATGAACCGTCAACTATTAACAGGATTCGTACATTACAGACAAAACCATTTTCAAGGCTTTCCAAGGCTAACTTAAACTAACGCTAAGGCTCTTTGCACAGAACACTTTCAGAATTACCTTTTAATTCCAACATAGGAGGAATTCATCACCTAACATCAAAGGAAACAGTATTCGGTCAGCTGCCCCTTCCTGTAAGAATTGCTTGCAGTGTACGGCACCTCTCTCCGTTTTTTGTCCCCAGTCCAACCCGAGTGAAGTACTCTTCTCAGAAGAAATAGATTCGGCTGGCAAACTATTCCTATTGATTTGTTTAATTTTGAACCCAAATTAATATTACTGTTGTAGCAATGATCTTATTTCAAACGACGTACACTCACAAAATTCAAGGCCATTTATTTCAAGGCTACGATGGCAAAAAATCCAATTTTTTAAGGTTTTTCAAGCCTTGAATTTTCGGTTTTCTAATTTAAGGCTTTTCAAGGACGTGTACGAACCCTGTATTAAATTCTAGCTATATTGAAGACCCGGCTATTAATAAGGCATCTACGGTACAAATGTTATTCGTATCTTTCCGTTTCGATTAGGCTATTTTCCTTCTGGTTTTCTGCATCTCAGATTAAGTTCTCTCCGTGTTTTCCTTGAACCCATGCTCTTTCATCTATATTACGGCAAATATCGTGCTGTGCGAGAAGGAAACGGTATATAGACGTGCGCCAATAGCCTTGCCTTGCCGAGTGCCTCTGCCTACAGGTCCAATTACCCATGTAGAGCGCAATACGAGCAACGTAGGAACGAAGAAAAACGAACGAAAAGAAGAGGGGGAAAAAAAAACCATTTTCCGGTTGAACTATCCGATTTGCTATGCCCCGTTGTGGGGCGCCTTACAGCCACGACCCTCCTTCTTTCTTACTTGCACGGTCACGTGGCCTGGTGGCTCATTTACTTAAAAGTTTCTGTGCGCTGCCGCTGCTGCAGTAGGTTGCCAGCGCCGCCTCACAGTTGACTGCGAAATTTAGCGAGCGCGGCCGAAAGCTCAATCACCGCCGAATTCATGGGACATTTATGTGGAAACGGAAGATGGACGGAGCAAAGGAGAAGACGTTTCGGGTTCGAGGGGTATGGGGGATTGGGGAGGAGGTTTGGGGGAGAGGATAGGTTTGGGTAAGGAAACCGATCCATTAGGTACGTTCAGCGAGGAGGTGGGCAACAGGGAAAAGCTAAGGAAGAAAGATCGACAGCTTAAAAGGTCCTGGTTGATCAAAATTTAAGGACACCCACGCTGTCACAGAAAACGAATCGGAACTATCCAGAATGCCAGATGATGTAGTACATGTAAAGGGGTGTGCCCAAATCGGTGGATCCACGGGATCTCGACCACCTCGAGCCCCAACCCCAATGCGCTGGCAGTAAATTAACAGCGTGACACGTTGACATAATTTTAAAAAATAAATAAATAAAGTAACTTTCCTCATTACGTATTGGATTGTAATGAAGAAATGGCCTTAGGGCTGCGTCGGCTAAATGACCGGGTGCGGTTAACGCTGCTAAAACCATTTGACTCTTTTTGTTTATTGTTAAAACTGAAAATAAAAATGGGCAAAATCGAAAATTCGTGACTAGCTATTTTAAACAGTCGCAAAACAAAGCCTGTTTGTGACTGTTTGACTATATGGCACAGACACAGACTCTTTGACTGGCAATCTTTGTGGTTTAATACCGAAGGCTACGTTAGTGGCGTCGCCAAACAACTTGGCTGACGATTAATTCCAATCCTTTCTCCCAAACAACCCAGTTCATGAACCTGCATTATGGTGGCACCTTGATCCCCATGCCCTTTCCCACGGAAGTCCACGTATGGTGTTTAAAAGCCTGTATCATGTGCCTGCAACGTACGCCGACAGCCTTTCAACTTAGCCAGACTAGCTTAGCAGACTATTAATTAGAAAATGTAACCCTTTCCATTAACCATGTCCAGATGCAAGAAGGTGAAAGTCAGTGTGTTGTTGTCCCCAGGCAAAAATGCAGGCTAACCAACAATGCCACTCCAACAATACCATTACAACAATCCTGCTGGACTAGTCACATCAGCTCAAGGAAGTTCGTTGCTAATCATTAATTCATTATGGTCACTGGATGTGAAATCCGTCAATTTCTCTCGTCACAACATGCCAAAGCATTGTAATGCCCGACCAAAAAAGTCACTGATAAAATTAATGAGGTGTTGAATACCAATTATTATCCCTTTTTGGTTTATGCGTATTAACGTTCACTGACATGTACAGATTTCTTGTAACCCGATGTGTCCAAAGCAACACACAGACTTAAGGTCGTATCGAAGCCATCGTTTGAGTTAATTTGCGAGGAATCAACTTTCACTATTAGCATTTTTTTTAAGACTAGACGAAGCCAAAAGGAGAAGCATCTCCGACAGCATATAGCCTTCAGATAGGTTATTGAGTAGTATAGCCTTTATGAACGTGCGGTTTTTTCTCTTCATTTTGTACAATTAGCTACGAACTTTTTAATTTTTGTTTTACAGAACGGCTTTCAATATTCATCAAGTGGTCATTTGCAGGTACCAGACATACCCTCTTCTGCACTTGGGAAAAATCCCACTTGCTCATTTACGAACTACGTTTAATGTATGTGGCTGTATCGAGGGAAAAAAAAATCTGCATTAAAGACTGACATCTTGTGAGAAAAAAAAGATACACTAATCTGAGTAAGAAAGAAAAGACAACTGCCTCGACTGGAACTCGAACCCAAGACTTTTCGTTACTAGCTGTAGTTTTGCCGCGCTCCCAGCCAAAGCCATTGCGCCAGAACGATAGAGGGATAATTTTGCTAGGTAACTCCAATTGGAAATTCCTAGGATCTTTTACATGCCACAACCGACATGAGCACGAGACATCACAGGGCCCTTCTCTTTCCGGAAATACCAGGGGTGGCTGAGGTAAGGATCGAACCAGGGACCTCTTGCACATGAAATGGTCGTGCTAACCATTAGGCTACCTTGCCCCATTCCGCTTATTGAAAATCAAATGTACGTCCTGTGTCAGTATGGCTCAGCGGTAGGATCCACCTCGGTCTTTGATTTCAAAGGTCGTGGTTTCGATACCCGCTCAGGCAGTCTTGACATATACATCGAAAAGGTAACGTAAGTAGGTTTGCATCCGTATTTATTTACACAATAAATAAAGAATAAATCACAAGATAAAGGGTAAACGAAGCAGGACCGTCATCTATTTGTCACACAGATGTCGTCTTTTTTCACACTTTTTACAAATTTTCACATTACGCCTAATTTTTCACACATTTTCACAGTAGTTAATATGCCCGCTTACCTTTTCATCACGCAGTGCTTTACGTATCGACCGTGTGCTTTCGAAGCAAAAGACTTCCACAAGAGCTGCCGAACAACAGCTACCGATGACAAGAGGTCAATAGATTTGCAATTATGGATCAGAGCAACAAGCCCAACAACACAGCTACGAAGTACGAAAAAAAAAAAACCTCATGTCTCCCTTCCATCCCTACTTTTGTCTACAATATTTTCCCCCCACATTCAGTTGGAGTTTTGCTTCCGTGTACGTAATCGCAGCAGCAAGTCGGGCGAAAACGGATGTAACGGAGCGTACAGACGAGGGCTACTTTGCTCACTCACTCCACACGTAAGTCGAAGTTAGGGTAAGGGGAGGGGGGGGGGATAGGTGCCTCATTTTATTATTGGCCGACGCTTGGCCGGTGCACGTGAGGGCGTCGCGCGAATACCAATAATACGTTTTGCGAGGGCACGGTACGCGGCTGTTGCACAACTTCTGCCTTGGACTTATTGACTTGATCTTTCGGGGCCCCGAGAGGCATTGATACCAATGGTGGGCGCTGTCCTGCCCCCCCCCCCATCCCACTCCATAGGGTTACTACTTAGCAATCCTCAAGACCAGAAGCCATTGTAGTAATCGACACATACGGCAAGAACGACGAAATAATAATAAATTATAATCTGTCGTAAGAGATCTAACAGTAAGTATATTTATTACAGTACAGCTTACTAACCAACTCACTTCTCAAAAACTGATGGGCACTATGGTGGTGTGACATAGGCCGGGAAACAAATACAAAAACAAAAGCTTGCACTGTCATAGCGCCAACACACTTCTGGCTCCAATTTAATTATAATCAAGATAAAAATTAAACTACCACAAAAAAATTAATGTGACGAAAACGAAAAGACAAACAACGCAAAACAGCAAATGTTGAGAGGCTCAAATGTTGATAAAACTTAATGATATTGAACTACTTAAAGTAACACACATTTACGACTCTTCAAAGCCATATAAAAGATTCTAAATGCCGAAAGGCCCATTGTTACTTTGGCAATTTCCAATACAAGACAAGCTTCACGAACGAGCCAAATGAAAAACAAACACTCACACAACAATGTGCTACAAATTTTCGGTAGTTTATGTGTTGTCCACAACGGTGAATTTTTACATAATAAACTACCATCTTCAAGCAGGGGCAACATGAACAGACTAGCAAGAATAAAAGAAACGGACTCATCCTTTGTACAATTTGAACTGAGCACCAGCATCAGTTCAAACTGTTCATAGGCCTAGTCCGTTTCTTGTTTTCTTGCTAGTCTCTTCATGTTAATCCTGCCTGAAGATGGAGCAGAGAGCGATAGCCTAGTTTATTTTGTTAAAATTCACTATTGGGGACATCCACTACCAAATATTCGTAGCAAAACTTGTTGAAAGGAATCAAAACATTAGCAAGAAAAAACACCAGATATACCTAATTTAGCTTACCCTTCTTAACTAAGTGATTAATTAGGACTTTCGCGCTCCCTTGACTATGTCATTCTGGATTTAAGAAGTGCTAACTACAGTTGTGACCCTACCAAATAGTTGCCTTACTAAAATGAACGTCCGTGAGCATTTATACAGATAGTTGTGGTACATCGGAGAAAGAAGAAGAAAAAAAAAGCCAGTGAGAGGGAGAGGAAGGGGAGGAGACGCTGAATCAGGGTACGGGGGATTTCGGGGGAGGAAATTTGAGGGAATGTGCGTGCTAGTCAACCGGAAGAGACCCAAATGGAGAAAATGGGAATAAGTTATTATGTGATGTGCACGCACTGCAGGCATGGCACGAGCTGGAAGATGGGGGGATTCCCCCTCCCCCAATATAACCGCCAGCCAGCGATCGACGTGTGCGCGCGCTTGCTGAACCATATCGGCAAGCAGACAGTAGACGGACAGGAAGACGTAACAAGATCGTGTTTGCGCTTATGCTGGCATCCACGCAAGAATGAACGTTCTTTCTTTCTCTACAATGGCGAACTGATGTATGTTGCGTATGAAGATACCAATTCAGGCGTTCTGGGCCAAAATGTTGTGTGGCGGTGTAGCACTTTTGTTTTTTTAATTAATTTCTTTAGTTTTAAGCTAGCCGAAACAATTTCGAACTGTACCAGATTTTTTTAATAAGAAAAAATAACTGGTAAAGGGACAGGAGACAACCGGGGAATTTGAACCGAGAAACCTCCAATCATCGTAGGGGCCGAAAGATTGTCCAGAATTGGCCAGAATAGTTCCCATAGCCGCTGAAGAAGCATGGTAGCTTCTCACGCTACCCTGCTTGGCAGTCCTGGTGGGGATTTTGCCAAGATCCCCTTTCCAGTGGTTCGACCAGATCTGCAAACCTCCAATAACCAGGCATGGCTCTCTCACCGCTCATCCACCATGACCACTTGACGTACAGTACTTGAAGTGTATTTTAAACAGTCTAGTACTGACTCAAACATTTGGAAAGGTGGTGCTGACTTCTAAGTCGTAATGATAACATAATAAAGTGGGTCTGGAATACGCTGCAACTTCAGCGACTGTTACAAAATGACCAAACATGTACACCCATACCTGAAAATGTAAACCATATTTTCACAGGGACGCTGCTAGAATTTTCTGGGAGGGGCAACTGATAATGTTAACGTACCTTCTGAAAACTGATAATTTTACGTCCCCTAACTGAAACCCCCACCCTTACCGGGATGGGGACAAACTTTTCAAAAGTGTTCTCCTTTGGGACTCTCGTACGCGCTGTTTGTACTTTGCAGATTTCATTATTTACAAAAGTCTAAATTTAAAAAAAAAAGGATAAAATACGAGTATTGACAAAATCTATGGCCTTATTATGCTCTCTTCAGCCATGTTTGCCGAGGCAATTGCCCTCCCTCCTCCTCCGCTGACTGTGGGCCTGATTGTGCCCGTAGTTTAAAATTTGGTAGTAAACTCAAATGTTAAATGTAAAAAAATGTCATGAATAGTGGACATTTTTTTTAATAAATGAAAAGTAAGGCCAGCAGTAAGGAGCCACTTGCTCCTCAGTTGGTTTTTGTTCTGTTCTTCCCGTTTTCCTCCTTGCTATGCCCAGAATAGCAGGGATGCTGTAACCCTACCGCCACAAACCTATTAAAAAAGTTACCAGAAATAATTTATTCACGAAAGGGTCAAACAATGTTTTTCTTGACCAGCATAACCTTTCGTACATGATGGACTCAACTCTCACTATTCATCATGCCACGTGCGCAACATTAATATCAAAATTCAAAGAAATGCTTGATATTGATATTTTATTGAGCCTACTCGGCATTCAAGCCATCCGCTGAGTATACAAACTGCTACAACAAGGACTACAACAACAAGTGGTACAAAACAAGTGCTTTCCCAGTAACTCAACAATGCCTCCCTCACCAAAAAAACCGACAAAGATAAATGACAGGGCAAGCGGCGCCATCTATGAATAAGTTAATGAACTGAAAGCAAAAGCAAAATAACATTAAATGAAAAGCCATTACATTTCCCCAATACCATTATAGTTGCGTACATTTTCCATTCCTTCATTTCAATTCATAACCTGGCCGGCACAAACCTGACCCTTAATGCACAAACCTTTGCCAATTTTCCTTTTCCAATAACCCTTGACATTTTTAACAACACTACTACAACCCCTCCCCAGTAAATGTTACGGTCTTTTTCCCAAGCATGTCTAGCAATAGCATTGTTTCATCGTCCCTTTAATTACATCACCTTTATGTTCACAAACACGTTTTTTTTAACCTTCTACTGGTTTCTTCTTAATAAAAAATACGGCAATCCCGGTAAACAAGGCCACCTGTCATCTTATTTTCAAGTTTTCTTCGGAAAACAGTTTTTGTTTTGTTTTGTGCATATAGTGGTAAGCAACTGAATGTTGGAGAGCGTGTTTATATTTTAATGCTTTGGAAATGTTTATTTGGTTTTGTTTTCTCTTTTAGGGCTCATGATGCCTTATTAGGTGAAAGAGATCGGCTACATTAAATTTGAAGGTGTCTTATGGCTAAAAAGTCGTTTTTGTTTTCAACATTGTAATTAGAAAACAATGCCAATCAGCAAGCGCCAGCCGCAAGGCATAAACTCAAGAAATGCTAACAAATTATTCACTTTCCCAGTTTTTAGCCGACATGCTGCTTGCCATAAAAAAAGGTACACGGATTACAAACAAAAAAGTCAAGTGTGCCGTAAAAAAAAGGGTAATTTGAATGAAGTTTTACTTTACTTGTCAAAACGCGCACTGATAAAAAATTTATCATTTTTAATTTAAATAAGCAAATGTAAAATTGAGAAAATTGCATCTGCTCAAGTGCTGTTTTGCTTTAAGAATGTTAGAAAACAAAACCAAATTCGTTGGCTGCTTAAGGTAATGTTTAACTGATCCGAAGTAAAAACAGCAAAGGAACATAAATAAACTTTCCTGTAAGGTTTCACACAGTGCAGTGTTGCTGTACTGTTTAGTCCACGTGAAACCTACTGCTGAACAGGGTTCCCAACAAAATACTGAAATCAATTTCCCTGAGTTTTCCAGGTTTTCCAGAGTAGATGAAGTCGTTTTCCAGGCTATTTACCCTAATTTCAGGAAGGAATTTTTTTTCACACATTTTACAAGTTTTGTCTTAAAAAGGGTGAAGCTTTTAGATGGGGAATACATTATTTACATTCTTAATTTTTCCCTGAGTTTTACTGGTTTTTTTGTAAAAATTCAGAAAATTCCCCGAGTTCTCCCTGAGTTTCAAATGTAGTTTAATAATATAATAATAATACTTGTTGCGATAGCAACGGGTCTGGCAAGGACTGGGGAGTCACTGACAGCCAGCCGTAATTACATGTAAATACAGTGTACAATAAACGGCCAAGGAATGGATGATGATACGAGGTTTGGGGACACGAATGCCTTACCACCAAGGTTAGACCTGCCAGGGACTCAAAGGCCCCCGATGGCATCGCCAAACGTGCAGGACATGGGAAGGGTGTGAAAAGTGTTAAAAGGCCCAAAATGATGCTGTGCAATTAAAAACAGTGTTAAAAAATTTAAAAGTAATGCTACGGTGAATACTAAAAACTAAAGCACCCAAATAGTGGGATTTGTCAACACTTTAAAAAAATCATAATTAAAAAAAAATTTTTTTAAATTATTTTGAATTGGTCAGGCAATAGGGTTTTTAAAATCATCATTAAAGTAATTTTGCGTTAATATATTAAAAACGAACATTTGTAAAATATTAATAATAATAAAAATAATAAAATATAATATAATAATAAATTTATTGCCTGAACGATGGTAATGCTCGATGTTAATTATAATATATTTATATAAAAGTCAATTTGCCCTGCAATTTAATCGGAAGGGGAGTGAGCCACTAACACCGATCCAGGATGAAAGTTTAGACGAACGAGAAAATCAGACGGGCCGTTTGAGAAAAGAGTGTAGATTTTCTTTGGATAGTCTACAACGAAACAAGGCCAAAGAGGGAGCATTGACGGTATCAACACCCAGGGTATTCCAAATGTGAGCCACCCTCACAGAAAAGAAATTCTTTCTACAATTAAGGCGTGCGGAGAGAATGGAAAGTTTCCAGTTATGTCCCCTAGTATACGGGCAATGGTCGGGGCCAGATCAAAAAAAGGTAAAATGACGTCGAGTTGCTGGTGGAGTATCTGATAGGTTAAGATAAGGTCGAATCTCATCCTTCGAAGTTCGAGTAATTCAAGTCCAAGAAGCTCGAGACGAACACGGTAAGGTTTGTCACGGAGGCCTGGGAGCCTCTTAGTGAAGCGTCTCTGGACAGCTTCAATCGAGTCAATATCACCAAGAAGATAAGGCGACCAAACAGAAGTTGCATATTCTAGAATCGGTCGGACAAATACTTTAAATGCCCACACGCGTGTCGCGTTATTACCCAATTTGAAGCACCTATCAACAACAGCCAAACGACGATATGCGGATGAACAGATCTGGGTGGCAAAGTTTTAGATCACTAGTAAACAAAATACCCAGGTCTTTCACAATATCATAAGAAGGAAGAATTTTATGATCAAGAGTGTAATGGTTCATTAAGTTTCGAGCACCAACGTGAAAAGAGTGACATTTATTTACAGACAGAGGAAGTTGCCAGCATTTGGACCAAAGGTTGACTGTATTTATTTGAGATTCTAGATCCGGCGACTTTCCAAACGAAAAGAGTTCAGCTCCGACCTTCAAGTCGTCTGCAAATTTATAACCAAAGGTGTTCGGGCAATCTAAGAACAGATCGTTAAGATATATTACAAACAGAAGTGGGCCCAGGACAGATCCCTGGGGGACCCCACACGGTACTGCACGTAATGAAGAGAACGTATTTTCAATTTGGACCCTCTGAGTACGGGTTCGAAGGAAGGCGGCTATCCACTTTTCGAGATCACCCGCAACACCACAGGCAGCAACTTTAAGTAGAAACTTTCTGTGGACAACAGATTCAAATGCCTTTTTTAATTCCCTGAGTTTTCCAGGTTGGTGGGAACCCTTCTGTAGTGAAATGTTTTTAACATTTTTACTTTTCTACATGATAGATCAACTAATGAGTGGTGTATTCTACTTGGCTAAACGACTCCGGTGGAAAAGTTAAAAAAAAAAACTAATCGTCATAGTGTGGTTAGCACAGCTCTACAGGTAATTCAAGGTTCCTGCGAATCCTTCAAAACCTGAAAAGTAATAATGAAATTCCATGCCTGGAAAAGTGGTGGAATATATTGAAAATTTTATATGTACCATCAGTAAGGCAATGAACGGAAAGTAGGTGACGTGACTGAAGAACATTGAAAAACTTAGCAAAGAAAGTGGTCGACTGTGTAGCCTTACATTATTCTTACTTTGTTTGGGCATGAAAAGTTTTGAAAGTTTTCACTCTGGCTTTATTTGTATTTATGTGTATAAAGGTTGGATACAGCTGTAAGGTTTCACGTGGACTAAACAGTACAGCAACACTGCAGTATCTGAAACCTTACAGGAAAGTTATTTGTGTTCCTTTGCTGTTTTGACTTCGGATCGTTTAAACCTTACCTTAAGCATCAAACGAATTCGTTTTTGTTTATTAATTCGTGCTACTTTCGCGCATCACGCAGTTCATATTAGCCTGTTTTAATGTTTTGTATCTTTATCAGTTACGGTTTGACAAACCAACATGGAAACAAACCCTTTAATCTTCAGTCTACGTCTTGCAGCTGGCGATTGCTGATTGGCATTGATACATAATAACAATGTTTAAAACAATGTAAAACAATAAAAATTGGTCGTTTGGAACTCTCTAACCCTTAACCACTTGTCCAATTAGAAAAGTCCTTATGTAAAGGACACATACACAGAGCAATACCTGTAAAACGAGCTAAAAACCAGCTTTATAGGACAAATAGTTTGATATGTAGAGAGAGCGTAGAAACGTGTCGTAACAACAACAACAACAACAACAACAACAACAACAACAACACCATCACTACCAACAAGCCATAAATGAAAATTACGATTCCAGCTCAACTCCAGATCTTTGGTGTGACAAATCGAAAAATCATAAAAGTTCGGACACGTGTTCACCATGTCCAACAAAGCATACATACTAAATTCGAGTGGAAAATATTGAAAGTCAGCAGAGAAATTAAGCATCGAAATTTAGATTTTAACATGGGAGGGTGAGGCTCGGGTTGAGGTCAAACCTTACTAATTTTTAATTCGTAAAACACAACAGCACTTAAACAGATGCAGTTTTATCAATTGTACATTTGATTATTTAAATTAAAAGTCTTTAATTTTTATCCACGCGCATTTTAACAAGTAAAGTGAAACTTCAATCATGTAACCCTTTTTTTAAGGCACACTTGACGTTTTTGTTTGCAATTTTTATTTAATGCAATGTTTGTGGCCCGTCCGCCGCTTATTTTACAGCAGAGCACTGCCACCACTAAGTCGCGGAAGATGGGAAGTCGTGATTTGTGCATGCTGAACCAATTTAATGGAAGATCCAAGATATAATCGCTGCAAAACTAACACTTCGCAATCTTCACGTAAAATTTCTTTCGTATCAATAAAAGTACCGTAACAAGAGTTTCGAAGTCGAACAAAGTTCAGCTTGTAATTTAGCCTAAATCTGCAAAATCACCAACCAGCTAGTTTTGTCCATACTCTCACAATCACCGCACGAAATTCCATCTGCAAAAACAAACAGATCCAATCCCTTAAGGTCTTGCACCGATGTATTCTCCAAATACGTCTGTCTCCTTCCAGATCTAGAACGCGTAATACCTAACAACAATAAATCTCTCACTACCGCAGACTGTCCTCCAGCAACCTAGTTGGTCAAAAAGATTGACCTTCCATAAAAATGACCGTTAAAAGGCAAGCTAATCAAATCAAATCAAGATTAACGGCGTTTTGCCTCAATCAAGAATTCGACAGTTACAATCATGTAATAAACGTTAAAGGCGCCTGTTCACCATTTCGATAGCATTGCCCACATTATAAACACAACATCTACGTTCCAGATTCTCCGTCATCCAATAGGCTTATGTGGGTCACGTGATCTCGCTTTAGTTATGAAAATCGTGGCGCTGCTGCGAATAGTGTTGTTTCATTTTTTATTTACCGCTAGTTTCTTTATATTGCTCGAAAATTCTACGGTGCTGCATCTAGGAGCTGAAGAGGTGAAACGCTGAAGAGCTGGTGACAAATCTGAACATGCTTTCAGCAAATGCGGCTCTCACACGTCTACGGTTTTTTTTATGAAAACCAAAAATGCAGCTGGCAAAACGAAGAGCCGCTAAAGATTAAAGCAAAACAGACAAATACGGTTAAATGCTGATAAATAGGCCTAAGTAAGTTACAATGTACATCTTCGGATGGTCACCCCAAGTACTGTAATTCTAAAGGACAAACACTGCAAGATCTTTGCGTGAAGCAGGCCAGTTTTTCTTTTTTTTTTACTCTTATTTGTCTTACGTCATGTGTGACGTCAGTGGTGCGGACTTAGCGTCGTTTTACGCCTTCTCCGGCCGATATATGTGTCTTCATTATTTTATTCGAAACTAACACTAATTCAACTGAAGATACAAACCTTTTTGGTTGGTTTCGCAAGAGTAAGGGTTGTCTGTTTACAAAAAATTAGCATCCATTCTTCTTTGGTTTCGCGCCAGTAACTTCAAAGAATGACTTCACCAACTGCGGAATCTTGGGGGGTAATCTCGCCCGTCCTTGCTGATAAAAACCTCGGTGAGGAAATGCCTTTTCACACGTAGCGTTGAGTGGGTTGACCTAACGTTAGTGGTATAGTCAACCGTCCTTGTGCTTCGCATTTGCAGCATGCTTGATGTAATTTTGTCAACAAATTTGGTAATCTGTACATTATTATCAACAAAATTGGTAAACAATGTACCTCAAGCAACTATTCCATTGTACTTTTGAATTTAGTTTCTGTTTTATTTGGCGTAACATATTTATAATATGGTTAACATTTTCCGGTCTACATTTCGTGCTCTTTGACCACGTGAGACGTGACAATTTGTGGCGGAATCGAAGACCTATTTTATTTTACTATTTTATCATTACTTCTCTGTGGAGGGTTTTACAATATTGTTTCTCCTTTCTGATATGGCAATAAGATACAGAATTAACAAATTTTGTAATCCTGATACGTTCCACACAGATCATTGACTGAGCGAGTTCCTGAAGTCAGGTCAACTTTTAAGGATCCGAGTTCAGGAAAGGTCAGTAAAAGGGAAGGGGGAGGGGGGCGAGGGAGAGGAGGAGGAGGGGCGTGTATCAAGAGACAATATCGCCTAGCAGCAGCTCTCACATTTTTAAATCGTGAAAACAAAGACTACACACTCTATGAAACTGAACCAATCACTGGGAAAACCGAACGTAAGCTTTCGGATAAACCCAAAAAAAAATCCTTAAAAAACACGAATAAGAAAGGGGTTTAGAGCCATGTAACCCAGCAGTCGATACCGTCTTTCTCTTTTTATTTATATTTCTTTCTTTTTCTTCATTCCGGCCGGCCACCAGGAAGTAGAAACTCACTAGTACAGTACCGTACTTTTTCTTTTTTATTTTTTTTTCCCGTTTCTAATACATGAGCCTAGTGGGAGTCGGCCATTGGTCTTGGGAGAAAGGACGAATTCAATCTGCCAGTCCGGCCGGCCGTGTCAGACCACCTTATCCGCTACTGCCCGCTCTGCCTCATCACCCCCCCCACCCCACCCCCACCCCATCTGCACCCTTGCCTTGCCACTTTTACTGCAAGGCGTTTCGTGGGGCCACACACCACGGCCTACCACTCCCCCCCCCCACCCCTGCAACGTTGGCGGCAACAGCAGTGGGGCCCATTTGACGTCACAAGGCCGCCATTTGAATAACAATTTTCTCGGCGCCGGCCAATTCAATTGGGCACGCAGGTCGAGCTCGAGTAAATACAGTACCCCATTTGGCGCGCGCTCGGGATGACCCGCGGCGTCACGTGGTCTTTCAACTCGTAGCCGGCAAAACTACTACCGTACGTTGTAAGCCGTATAGCCTCACTCCATCGTCTATCGACTAGAGATTGATTGATTTTGCACAGTTTCCTGATCGATCGGTAGCGGCCCGTATGGTGTTCGTGAAACACGACTTCGGTAGAAGAGTTTAAGTAGATGAGTGCAGGAATGGGAGCTAAGGAAAATGATGTAAATCACTGTATATTGTGAGTGGGAGTTAAAAACGCTTAAATTTTAAATAATTTCGAGGTGCAGTACGGAGCATTACGCGACTATAATAATGGTTCCAAGTTTAAAAACCGTAACCTAAACTTCCCTATGGGGAAAAAATGGAGTCCTTAAATCGGTAAGGAAACGTGAAAGAAGCAGTGGCGACTTTAAAGAAGACTGGCTGGTGGACGACGGTGGGTACCAGGGCGATTTGGGCGGGCAGCCGCGTTGGTAGTTAAATAGAATATCGCTTTTAAGCCCCCCCACCCCCCCTTCTGCTATTATAAGTCGTTAATATAATAAAATATTTAGTAATGTCTGCACTTGAATCAGCAGATGGCAGAAGAAGCCCAATTCAAAAATACAACTTCTGTGGTTCTTGCTTCCCGGCCGCATGCCAACTTCTAATTTCACGTGGAATATACATAAACAGGAATGCCATCAAGGTAGTGGTCGACCGAAACCAAGTTTTTCACTTTCGGCCGAAACCGTAACTACTACCGAAACCAGTTATTTAATTTCGGCCGAAACCAAATTCATTACCGAAACTGGAAATTCGGTTTCGGCCGAAACCGAAACCTCTACCGAAACCGGTATATCAGTTTCGGCCGAAACCGGAACCAGAGCCTAACCTGAATAATATCAGTTTTAATAATTAGACAAAAGCAAGAATAAAATAAAAAACTCATGAGTGTGTCATTTTTCGTAGACATAGTTTAGGTTAGAAGGCACAGCTCGCTTACCCATTTTCTGCCCTATACTGAGCAAATTCACGTGAGCCCTCGACCAGCTCCTCCCCCCCCCCTTCTCTCCCCAAAAATATTTCTGAATTTTAAAAAAAAAGCATTATGTGTCGACACCTCCACTCTGTGTCGACACCTCCCTTTAAGCATCATGTGTCGACACCTCCCTTTAAGCATTATGTGTCGACACCTCCACTCTGTGTCGACACTTCCCTTTAAGCATTATTGTCTACCTGTCAGGTCCGCACAAGATTACACACGAAAAACTGAAGAACTATCAAGGATTTTTTTCCAAAACCAATATAATTTTTCAAGGAATTTTCTTCCAAGATCAATAGTCAATACTATATTTTTCGGGGACTTTTATTAATCAAAAAACTTCATCAAATAAAATTCTAAGCTTCAAATAGGGCACCTAGTTTACAAGAAATAGCCAAAAACATCTGAACTAACAGGTTCATGTTTTAATCATGGCAGAAAAAAACAGCTGGAGAAGAAAAAAAATCATTTTTCTCCCGTGTTGTTGTTACATGTTAGGTCAGGGTAGGTCAGTTGCCTTGGCTGGAATTTCACCTAAAAAAGGTTTTTGCCCATCAGCTTTTTGTTTTCATGGCTTTTTCCTCCCGTATGTAACCTTTTATCCTTTTTTGCTTTTATAGCCTCGTAAACAACTGATGAAAACGAATGAAGCAACAAAATTAAAAAGAAGGACAGCATTACTACGACAAACATGCATCTTACTTAAAACAAATAATTACAAGTTTGTCTTCATCTTGCTCAAAGCTAGGGCATTATTTAAAGTTACGATGGAAAAAAATTTAATTGGAGGACTTTCAAGGACACAGTTAACAATTTCAAGGAATTCAAGGCCTTGAATATTTTATTTTTCAGGCACTTAGAAGCATTTCATGCACCCTGTGAGAACCCTGACATGTACAATCATGGACCCAATTATAGTCAACTAAATATTTCCATAAACCCAGAGACCCATTTCCGCATGAGCTTGCACATCTAACGACGACAACGCGTTGTAGTCGAGCACATTTTGTGCAGGAGGAACCCTTTCATTCAGTCTTCAGGATCCCCCCTACCCACCCCCCAACACCCGTCGTAAACAGACAGTGCTCGTTAAGTTATCACGTCACCGAACCTAGTTGGGTTTAGGCTTCAGGAATCGGGTACAATAGAAAGCCAACCGTCCGGCTGCATCGGTTACCATTGTCCGTGACTGGCGACGTGAAGTTGCGCCCCAACGAAGGCCGCGTTCTAGCTGCTCGTCCACCCGAAGATGAGGTCCAGTTCCATCCAGATGCTGAATCAGCGCCAGCTTCAGGTCGATGGTTCGGCGCCAATTAGAAGACACACACACACACGCACACACACACACACGAAAAAAAAGAAGGCAAAATGGCAGCGCAGCATGCGTGCCGGAACAGGCTTTGAGTTCTTTGACGCAAGAAGGGGAGGTTGGGGAGGGGGATCGTTCCAGCCGCCAATTCCATTTCCCTAGTTCCGGATTTGGGGGTTGGGGAGGAAGAGAGGGATAGGGCCCTAAGGGATTTTTTTTTCTTTCATGCGTGGGTGGAGAATAAGGGTATGAATGCAAGACACGTGCCGCATCTGTCTGTCTGTCTGTTATGACGGACGCCAACGAAGCCGGTGTCGGCATACCCAAACCTGCCCTGTCCCGACCTTGTCGACTCAGACCGTGTTTGGACTGGACGGGTCTTAATCCCATCTTCACCAGAAGGTCGAGACCTCAGCCTTCATCCTGGGAAGAAGTCATGAATTACAAGGTAAGAAATCCGTCCGCCCGTCTCTTTCAGAACGGGATGTCATTAAAACCAGAGAAAGATATAACGTTCGGGCTTTACGTCTTTTTAAACTTCTGCCAGCTGATATTTTAACCATAAGCTGCGAAGCTAAATGTTACTTGGTCTCACTTGTGATCATTCTTCGTCGGGTGTTTGAACCAGTTCGGCATCTGCTGTGGATACACTTATTTACACGCTGCTGCTGTCAAGAGGCAACTATCACTAAACCTGATTTGCTACTGTCCTTGCCAAGCCACCATGATCACCTTTACAAGTCATCTTTGCATTTTTTGCTTACGAAATTACACACCAACCCTGCGAAGATTTGCTACTGTCACCGCTCAGCAACCATTACCACCTTTTCAAGTCATATGTTCATTTTATGTTTACGAAATTAGCACACCAGTACGGCAAAGATTTGCTACTGTCACCACTCAGCCACCATGACCACCTTTTAAAGTCACCTTTTCATTTTTTTGCTTACGAAATTAGCACACCCACAAGACGAAGATGTGCTATCCGATACGATTGTGGTTGGGAGGTGGGGTGGAGTGGGATGGGATGGGATGGGCAAAATCTCGCACGAAGACGAGCCATGAGAAACCGCCGCAGGTACAGACGACAATGCGCCGGGTAGATGCGATGAGCGAGCTCATTCTACCAATACGGCAACGCCGATCAAAAGCGACAACAAAACGTGAAAATTAAAACGCACGGCATCACGCCCGCGCGCGCAGTCGGCAAAACCCAGAGGAAATCAAATAATTTCTCATTGCAAAAGATGAATACCTAAGTAGCTGCCTGTTGGCTATACCAACCACCATCAAAAAATAATATTATTATTAATTCAAATGAACAACGTCGACTGGCACAATTCAAGCAGCAGGTTTCTACCTTTTCCCCCCCATTGCAAATCAATAATCGAGTGCGGAGTTGTGGCAAAAAGTCACGAGTTGGCGAGAAAAAAACGAAACGATAACAGAAAAACGCAACACACACACAAATTCACGTATGGCAATTTTAACAAAAAAAAAACACAACAAAAAAGAACGAGATTGTTGAATATTTATTATACTGTATGTGTTACGGTTGAATAACAAGAACGTTGAATAACGAGACGGTGGAATATTTATTGTATCGTGTATGCATACACTATACCACGAGGCACGGCTGTCTGCCGTGACGTCATCATGAGTTAACCAATGACGAACGAGAATAGCGGATCTGTGGCCGTCTAAGTGGACTAGCCCAGTCACGTGATACGTGCGTCAGGGCAAATAGCCATGGCGCGTGGTTTACTACATCAGTACTTCATTCTATCTCATTATTTATTAAATAAAATAAAAAGACAAAAGTAAACACAAAATAATAGAAAAAAAAAACACTAAATTCGAAAGAAGGAAAGAGGGTTAAAGGTGAATTTACATACAACGAGCCATGAAAAGTAAAGAAAATTCCGAAATTAACGTTCATTTCAACTGTCATAAAGGAAGGTAGAAAATAAGCCAAACAACGAAGATCCTACTTCAGAACATCATAGTACAGTATGCCACCATTATGCACTTCCGTTTCGTTGTAGTGGCGTGACCCCGATTCGAACTGGTAACCCAATCCATCCTCTAATCACTGACATAACGCTTTTATTGTTATCCCCACTCTTCCACTGGCATAAAGATGACTCACTGACTCTGTTTCCAAGGTTACAGCAGTCAGGATCCAAGCTGTGACCTTAACTGGTTCAGTGAATAATCTTTATGCCAGTGGAAGAGTAAGTACATCGATAAAGCGTGTGATGTCAGTGATCTGGAATGGACTGAGTTGCCAATTCGAAACCGGATCACGCCGCTCCAAGCAAGCATGACAGCGCAAGCATCTCCTTAGCCCAGTTTTTCTACGGCTATCACCCTGAATCCGTTTGAGCCAAAATTGTCTCCAGACGAGCGAGCAGCCTAACCTAAGCTAACCTAACCCCAAAGTAATCCTTATGCCTCTCCTATAATAACTAAATAATTAAATTAAATTAAATTAAATTAAATTAAATTAAATTAAATTAAATTAAATTA
>JAHWFP010053684.1:7930-39330 GCA_023313725.1 Lithobius niger | reverse complement strand
GGCATAATTTCTTCAGGCCTGAGCCTGTACACAGTCATATGTACTTCCAGGGCATAATTTCTTCAGGCCTGAGCCTGTACACAGTGATATGTACTTCCAGGGCATAATTTCTTCAGGCTTGAGCCTGTACACAGTGATATGTACTGCCAGGGCATAATTTCTTCAGTGTGTTCTTTAGGGAAAGATTTGCTGCACGGATCATTCTGGCTTACTAAGTCGCTCCTTACGTTTCTGCTGAATACTGCAATATTACAGATTGAACAAATTATAGTAGAATACGTAGGCAGGGGAAACACAGCAAGTTTCATGTTGGTACTCACTTGACTGCGTTGAGTGCAAATAAATTACCAAACGTGATCGGTTAGAAACATTTCAGTCATTGTCCTATTACAAACAACTAGTTTTAATTTTTTTAATTTATTAATTAAACATTTCAAAGACGATTAAAGACGCTGGCGTGTATTAATAAATTAGTATTAAAAAACGCTTAAGCGTATAAAATACGGATGTAAGCCTTAAAAAACTTAAAGCCCTAACGGAACAGATATTAGAAAAAGACATGTAAGCCATCAGCGTCGCACTAATACGTGTAAAAGAATCTGCAGCGACCCAAAAAACAAGCTGGAGCTTCTTTTACACGTATTAGATAATAATAGCTCTGCCGACGAGTATACTGCAGTCACATCAAAATCGGGTTCAAAAGGCCCTGGTCGGTGTTAATACCTACATTATAAGCTATACAAATTCAAAATCGGTTCATTGGTTCGATCTCTAGGTGGGAGCAAATGTTTTAGCCCATTTGGTTTTCCGTGTCAAGAATATTGTAGTTACGTTAAAATAGCCTGCGAAAGGCACTAGGCCTTGTCCATACCTACGTTTTAAGCTATACAACTTGAAAATCGGTTTTGTAGTTCGATCTCCAGGTGAGGACAAAGAGTCCCAACAGCAACATTAATGATTTCTGCCCAGTGCTCTTCAATTATAATTGCTCTGCCGACGAGTATACTGTAGTCACATCAAAATCGGGTTCAAAAGGCCCTGGTCGGTGTTAATACTTACATTTTAAGCTATACAAATTGAAAATCGGTTCATTGGTTCGATCTCTAGGTGAGAGCAAAAGTTTTAGCCCATTTGGCTTTCCGTGTCAAGAATATTGTAGTTACGTTAAAATAGCCTGCGAAAGGCCCTAGGCCTTGTCCAGACCTACGTTTTAAGCTATAGAACTTGAAAATCGGTTCAGTGGTTCGGTCTCCAGGTGAGAGCAAAGAGTCCCAACAACAACAACAACAACAACAACAACAACAACAACAACAACAACAACAAGAAATGGCCATGCTGTGGACGCCGAACGCTTTGATTGTTGTCATTAAAATTTGTAATGTAGTGAAATAGTTACGACACGACCCCAAATACCGAATTTCGTTGGTCTATGTCAATTCTGGGCGAGACTATAGGAGTTCAAAGTTTGACGTTTAACATGGAAGTTCATGCTGAGGCTTACATAAGGACCGCTACCGCGGTGTTTGATAGTAACAGCAACGCAGAAAATTATTTACGCAAGATTCTTAAAGCCTAGAGGAAGCTTTTATAGAAAGATATCACTGGTACAAATATTCAGCGGGTAATACTACTAGTAATGGACTATGGTATTAATATCAGATAAGTCTTTCGCCTTAGTCCCAGTAACCTGTTTTTACCGTAATATCCGTCATATACTAGGGCAGAATATGGATCTGTCGAACACACCTCATGTCTAACGGAACTCTTCATAAGCTTCTTCGAAGATCCAACATTAGTGTGGTGTGTGTTGTACGTTCTGCGTACGTTACTTTTGAAAGTGGGATCTTTTCTGTCAATTCAGTAAAAAAAAAGTCTACTTCTCGCTGATGGTAGAGCTGGGTTCTTATAAGAACGAACGGTGGAGTCCAACTGTGAGCCCACATTAGGGAGGGAAGGTGGAAAGCCAATGTGGTAATGGCATTAGTGTTGCACCTTTTCCCTCGCCAGCTTGCTTCTACCTACCCTCATGTGGGATCCGAGTTGGTTTCTCCCAACGTTCTTATAACGGCCCATCTCTAAGCGCCACGCTTACAGTACTGATCACATACCTCCACGGCTTCTGCACAGCTGCAGTTGTTTCGAACACCACGAAAATCATCGTCAATATACTATAAACACCAAAAACAGCAAGGCTTCTTAAAAATTCGCTGGTTCCTAAATTAATCTGATATGACCCCCCCCCCCCCCCCGCCCACCCCGTCCTAACCCCGGCCCGCCTCGACGTTTTCTTCAGTAGCAGGATAGGGAGAGACGGACCAAATCCAGCAAAATTTCGAGCGTCATACTTCAGCCATTTTAAGCTAACGTCCACTTTCGTCGTTCGCCATCTTTCTTGGTCGTTTTCGTGTCGTCCAGCAGCTGTTCCGCTTGGCCCACACAATTTACGAGCCTGCTAGGAAGCACCCTCTCGTTCCCGCATTCTCCCCCCCCCCCCCCCTCTCCCCTCCCGTCCTCACTCGTTCACTCACTAGAGCTGGGATCAGCACGGGGCTTCGCCGCTCGAGTTTTAACCAAATTAAATTTTCCACTCGCCTTGTTGTCTCTAATTTAGTGAGTTTGTCGTGCCGTGTTATTAGAAGCGCGCGTGGCACCCTGGGAACCCTGGGAAAGCAGTCTGGGAGGCCCCGAAGAGCGCAGCCAGCCCCACTGCACAAGTTAGTCGGAACTGAACGTGAAACGAAGTGAGAGGGAAGGGGAAGAAGCTGGTACTGCTTACTTTGCCAATTTGAAAATAGATTTATGAAATAATTTAATTGACGGCCCAAATCCCTTGGTCTTATAAAATTGAGCACATTATGGAAATTCGTAAACACATATCCAAACTCCAAAGTTCCGTTTTTTGTTTATTTTATGTATTTTTTTTTCTGGTGTGGTAGAGGAGATTGGTTGCATGGCACATAAAGAAGTTGAAATGTCAGATACAGTTATTAGGAATCGTGTAAAACTTTTGGGAATTCATACTCAGTCTAGTATCAGTTGTCTGAACTTAAAGGTGTATTGTTTTGCCTCGTGACTTGTCTTAAAGGAGTCTTGTTTTCGGCTTACGTGCCAAAGAAATGTTTGCTAATATGTATGATTGGGAAACAAAATCGTTAACAATTTTGTTCCGTTTTAGATGAAATTTCACGAGGTCGAATTTCGAGGTGAAATTCCGAGTTCGAATTTGGATATTCGACTGAATTTATATATTGTTAATATGTTTGGGACATGATAGGGTTCACAATTTTGTTCCGATTTGAGCAAAATTTCTCGAGGTGCAAATTCGAGGTCGAATTTGGATATTTGAATGAATTTGAATTTTGGTTGTCTTTTTTGAAAACGATAACTACACGATTTTGGTCCGATTTGGATGAAATTTCATGAGGTCGAATTACGACGTGAAGTTTTGAGTCGAATATGGATATTCGATTGAATTTGGATTGTGGTTTTCTGTTTGGGAAATGATAACGTTCACAATTTTGTTTACGAGCGATGGCTCTGAAAGGAAAAGAATTTACTAGGTGCAATTTCAAATGGTTAAGAATCCGAAACAACTATTACTTACAACCGAGAACGCGGAGGGGGCGGACAATTGCACGTTACCCCTCCCCGGAGAGAACGGAGGATGGGGGGACCGTTTCACTTGTATGTATGAAATTTCTTTTTTTTAGTTTCAAACATACAATTGCAAATCGTAGAATCCAGTTTTATTTACGAACAATGCGTCTGATGAGATAATATTTTACTACGTGCAATTTTATATGGCTACAAATATGAAAACAACGATTGCCTACAACAGAGAGAGCGGAGGGGACAAGACAATCGCACGTTGCCACTCACCACCCCCGCTCCAACCTCAGACAGAAAGCGGAGGGTGGGGGACGGTTGCAACTGTATACGTATAAAACCTTTTCAGTTTTATACGTACAATTGCAAATCGTAGAATCCAGTTTAATTTACGAACGATGCCTTTGATAGGAAAATATTTTACTAAGTACAATTCAGATGGTTAAGATTAGAAACAACTACTACCTACAACTAAAGCGGAGGGGGCGGGACAGTTGTATGTTGCCCTCTCCCTCCCTCTCCATAGAGAAAGTGGAGGGGGTGGTTGTTACCTATGAAACTAAAGAAGAAGATTTCATACGTGCTTTTGCAAATCGTTATATACAGTTTTATTTATGAACGGTACACATCTGATGGCATGATTAAGATTTTGAAACACTACTACCTCTAACAGCCCCCAACTCCCACCCTCGGAAAAAAGGAGGGGGGGGGGGAGGCAAGTGGCACAACGGTAGCGAGTGCGGAAAACTGCCACCACCTCCTACGAGAGCTCGTATTCTGTAGCTTTTCGTCTAAATATTGCACGTTTCCCTGCCCAATATGACGCTCTTTTACTTGGAATGCAGTATTAAATTTGGCAGTAAAAGTAAAACGTTGTTTCCAATTGTCTAAAAAAAAAAGACACAATATTATTTCAAGAACGAGGACAGCGACGAATAGGGCGTTCATTTGGTGGCGACCAAAATACAGCGAAGAAGCAACGCCTTTCTAGGAAGTGGCTTATTCCATATTCATGAAGTAACAAACAATAATCCTCGCTTGGCAATTCAACTGGCTCGGATGGTTGACTCTAATGAGACAAGGGAACCGAAGAAGAAAAGCCGATGAGGGAATATGGGGGGGGGGGGGGGGGGAGGTAGGGAAAACGGATGACAAAACACTAGCTAGCGCTTATCAAAACCAGAATTCCGAGCCTAATTAACCGCCTGTTAAAGAATAAAGCCCGTGTCAGACGGGCAGATTTTTTCCTCCAGACACGACTGGTTTAAGGGCAGAAATGATTCCCCTACATTTTGTCGTGTCTGTAGTTGGTTCTCACAGGAGCAGATTTTTCCTTCACTCACACGACTGCCCTCAGGATCAACAAACACTCCATATGGCTTGCTCTCTGCGTCCTGGTGCACCGCTATTTCTGGTAAGCATGGTACGCGTTCATCATTGGTCAATATCAGTCACGTGAAAAAAACGTCGGTACACCGAGGGCTGGCAGCGTAGCCTGGCTATCGAGTAGGGACGACTCTTTAATTGCTTCCAACTCGTGTCGTCGGCCCCCTGTCACACGAGCTAACTTACCCTCCCGACCCGATTTTTAGTCGTGTCTGCAGTGAAAATTTGCCCGTCTGACACAGGCTTAAAAACGCTAGATCTTTTTGTTAATAAATTTCTTGGAACCTTACGTCATATCACCTGACGTAACGTGGTTGTTTATTTAGATCAACCGGCTCAATTTTGAACATTACTAGAGATTTTTGAAGGAGCCAGAAGGGTAAACACAGGAATTCGTTCCAGCAAACCTCAAACCATCGCAGGGGACCTCCATTTTGTTGTGACGTGTGGTCATAGTACGGACTATATAGGCCTACGTCACTATTTAGCGGCCGTTAAGGACAAACCTGGTAGCTTGAATTGCGCCGGTATTAAGCCCTTGTCAGACGGCAATATTTACACCCGACGCGACTAAAAATCGGGTTGGAAGGCTAAGTTGGCTCGTGTGTCAGGGGGCAGACGACATGAGTTGGGAGTATTTAAAGAGTCGTCCCGACTCTATGGCCAGGCGACGCTGTCAGCCCACAGGGTAGCGACTTTTTTTCACGTGACCGATAGAGTCCAATGCTGTTATACCACGTAGACCAGGAAAAGGGGTGAAGTTGGGCGTAAACAGAGCAAGCCGTATCGAGTGTTGGTTGACCCTGAGAGAAGTCGAGAGTGGAGAAAAAGTCTGCTCTTGTGACAACAGCCTAAAGACACGATAAAATGTTGGGGGGAATCGCTTCTGCCCTAAGGACAGTCGTGTCTGGAGGAAAAAATCTTGCCGTCTGATACTGGCATTAGGGTGCACATTGTGAATTAGCGACGTTTCATGCTTGATCATCTTTTCCGTCTTTTGTAAATAATTCTAGAAGATTTCTAGATGCGTAGTGCAACCACATGACTCGCAACACGAAATCACCTATAAAACATGGCGTAACTGATTATTCAGGGCCATTAGCTGTAGTCTTTCGCCTATTGTAGTCTTTCGCCTATCGTAGTCTTTCGCCTATTGTAGTCTTTCGCCTATCGTAGTCTTTCGCCTATTGTAGTCTTTCGCCTATTGTAGTCTTTCGCCTATCGTAGTCTTTTGCTGTAATCTTTCGCCTTTCGTCTTTCGTAAAGTACGCTGAACGTACAAGTTGGAGGCCACTTTATTCGTGGTACACAGGCCTACACCAACGGAATGGTGTAGCTGGACCCTGGTAAATTTCTCCTAGAGTTCAGCGAAGGCAAGCGGGAACTAGTATTGTGTATTTTTGCCATGTGGCAACTTACATGTGTCTGGAACTAAGTTATTTGACAGAATGTTAACATTGTCAAGAGTAGATCCCATAGTAGCTGAAGGAGCCTGGTAGCCTTTCACACTACCCTCGTAGGCAATAACAGGCAGGACGTTTCCATGGTTCCCTTTCCATTCATCAACAAGTTCAGCTTCTCCAGGCAACTACAACCACAACGACAACCAAGATCAAATTATGCAATTATATTCGTTAGGGACTCGTCATTATTTATGGCCCGGGGGGGGGGGGGGGGGGGGAAGAGGGGGGGGGGGGGAAAAAAAAAAGAAAAAACCCAAATTTTGCCCTTCCGAAACCCTGAAAAAAGTCTTCCCCATCCCCCCCCCCCAACTTTAATGTTACCCCTCCCCCAAAAATGCCTTTTTTGTATGCCTATTGAGACTGTCTGCAGGTGGTATCCTGTAGCCAACTTAATTAAGTAGCTATCCGCACCGACAAGTTACCATAATTGTAAGGAAAACTTTGCCATGTTTTTACGAAAAGACACGTTCGGTTAAAAGTGTTCTGTAACCACCGATGTTCCTTACACCCATCTTGTGTCGAGTTTCATACAATAAGTATGATGAACACACTGTTTGCTTGTATGCCCAAATCCGTAACATACTCAGCACCTGAAACACAGAAGACGCCAAGAAACCAGGAGGCAAGGGCTTTTCTAGAAAGTTTGTTGAAAAAAAACTATATTTGTCGTACCGGTATACCTTTTAAACCTTTTAAAACCTTTTAAACATTCACATCACGGGGGTTTCCCCAGAAGTTGAGGCGTTTTTAGAAGTTTTGACTGCAGAAAGTGTCATTTTTGAGGTCCAAGAATGACTTTTTTCTTCCAGTTTGGGCAGTGTTTTTTGGTGAACCTCCAATCTTGACGGGACCTAAAAAATTATGACTCCCTCTCAAGAGGGTCCAAAAAATGATTCGTGAGGGTTCATGATTCTCCCAATCCCCCCCCCCCCAACCCTGCGGTAAACAGTGATTTGGCTATTTTCAATGTCACGTCGATTGTTACAACGGTTTTTGGTCTCACGTGGCGCTAAGTAGTGATGACCAAGAAGAAAAGTCGGGGTTGTAGTTGTATTGTAACAAAGCTACCATTGACGCAACGTGACATTTCGGGGACTGGGAAAGGAAAAAGGGGAAGGCAGGGAGTCACGAATCGGATTGAAAAGGGTAGGGGCACACATAACGGGAGGGGAAGAAGGAGGGGGTGGGGGAACTAAGAGAGAGGCACAATCCCCGCCTATCTGTCTCTCCATCCCCTTGTATCTGTCTATCATCGCGTGGTGTGTGTGTGTGATGTCATACTGCCAATGTGATAACCATCGTGGTGCGTGAGTCTGTCTTTCGTGTCTGTCTGTCCGACCACTGCATCTATCGATCTGAAACGTGACACGGAATGTGATGACGATGAGGTTTTGTCCTTTCCCCCCCCCCCCCCCCCACCCCATTCTCTTGAGTGGCGACGATTCAGCCAATTCTCATTGGCATCTGATCCTTTTGCTAATTGCGCATTCCAAATCCCGTTGGCGTGCATTTCTCCTCAACTTCGCTGTCTTACGCCAACAGTCCCAACTTCTCAACGGCACAAGTCATTTTACATTATTTTCGTAATTTTTTCCGTTTTTATTACACAAATTAGCAATGTCGTTCGCTTCGTGTAGTTTAGTTGATTTCTTTCTGATTAGCTTGCCTGATCAAACTTTGACTACGTTATGACTCTCGTATTTGATGATCAAAATATCAAGTTACTACAAAGGAAAACAAGCCTATCCGAAGCGTAATTTAATAATCTTTCATTCTGCGTTTTTAATAAAGTTGATTTTCCAGCTCAATGTCATTGTGTTTGCGCGGGGGGGGGGGGGGGATTAACTATGTAACGTGTTACATTTGGTAACGGTGCACCTTGTGCGTATAATTCCACGCACGCACAAGGTGAGCCGCTGTGCACCTGGCCGATATCCAGTGGTGCAGAACCACGCCACAAGCTAGACGACGGCCAAAGAGGGAGTTGAGATTGTAAACGGTAAGAGTTTAATCGGTTTTGCTGTCTCATTATTTGGTGTTAAAACTAGACAAAATTGTGTACACCGGATTACTTGCAATCGTGGTTTATCAAAGTTTACCATGGATTACCAATGGATTAATATCGGATTACCTGCATAGGATTACTTAGCTTGCCAGGCTAAGATTATGCGGTATACTTTGGAATACTGGATTGCTACAAGGGATGTTGCGGTTTATTGGATTATTACTTCGAATACTTCAGTTTTCTAGATTACTGCAAGGAATCTTCCGTATTTCTGAAACACTACATGGATTACTTCGGCGTACTCCAGTATTACCCGGAATACTTTGGACTACTGTATTATATACTACATGGAATACTTCGGATTTCCTCCGGATTACCACTGATTTTCTGAATATCCTTCATATCGGATGATCTCGGATTGCCTGGAAATAACGAGGCTTACGAAAGATTACAATGAAATACCAGAAACGCCACCGGATTACTAGGATTACGTGATGATTACCAAGGAATACTGCGGATTACTTGTGAATTTCAAAGCGGGATTACCAAAGTTGACACCACTCGGATGTTTGCAACTCCGTAATTCGACTTGACGTATTTGAGGAAAAGAGGGGGAAAAAAATAAAGGCTCTGCAACATAATGTTGATTTGCGAAGAAATGTTTAGAGGGAAAAACACCATAAAATCCTAAACCGCAAACAATAGATTTTCACAAAATCGGACTTCAAGACTTCCTAACTCGCCATGAATAGCACAACGAAATTTCTGTCGAAATGGGAATGCTCTCAAATTGACCAAAACAAACACCATGAATGTGGTCAATACCCACAGAAAACCCTGAAATTATGCGTACTTATCAGCGGAAAAAATCCACTCTACATTAGCCTGGGGGAGACCAGCAACTTTTCAATGGATTCTGACCAGAAGCATTTCGCTGGATCCAGGCCACTTTAACTGACATCAATTCTTTTCTTTACTTTCGGCTTGTTTGTTTGACAAAACCATTCGAGTATAAGTACAATTAGATGACGTTGTCAATTCGTTTCAGAGACCATTAAAATGTTAAAGAAACGAATTACAAATAAATTATTAGTAACAACGAAGAGCGCAGCGGACTCACCATTATGTATATTGATGGATGACAAGCGAGCAGTAGTAATGTCGGAAAAAATCAAGTGTGGTCGCGAATTTTTGCCCATTATTGCTAATCATTTGTCAACTTCAACAGTAACCAAGGTTGCTTCCGTCGTGTTCTTCATTTGTCACTAAAATGCTTCGGTCGTAAACACGACGATCAATTGTTAAGCCTTTAGTTATCTCAGCCAGTGTACTGCGGATGAATTTAAAAGACGACCGCGGGCAGACAGACACGAGACCAAACGCCAATTAGCAAATCGTTGTTGCTCCCAATACAAAAAAAAATCACTCAAAAATATTAAATGCAGCAGGAAAAGCACACGAAGAATAAATCACAAGGTAAAGGGCAAACAAAGCGAACAGTCTTCATTAAAGACTGGCCTTGTGAGAATACAAGACACACTGCATCTGAGAAAGAAAGAAACAGACAACTGCCCCGACTGGGACTCGAGCCCAGGACTTCCAACTGACTAGGTCGGGCGCTCTAACCACTGCGCTATCGGGGGGAGGGGGGATACTGGCTACAGGCTCCAGCCGAGGTAAGTAGCTGTTCAGTCTTTCTCAGTGGTTACCTAGAAGTAACAAACGTACACAAGGAGTGAAAACAACATTGCTTCTTTGGCCTCCTCGCATTATTTCTTGTGTATGTTTGTGACCTCTAGGTCACCACTGAGAAAGACTGAACAGCTACTTAGCTCGGCTGGAGCCTGTAGCCATGCAGTATCCGCCTCGGTAGCGCAGTGGTTAGAGCGCCCGGCCTAATCGGCAGGAAGTCCTGTGTTCGAGTTCCAGTCGGGGAGTTGTCTTTTATTTCTTTCTCAGATTAGTGTATCTTGTAGACTCACAAGGCCAGTCTTTAATCCAGACTGTTTGCTTCGTTCAGGAAAAGCACGTTCGTGATCATTTCGTGATTGAATTCGGCCGTAAACCGTTGCCTTCAACTTTACCGTAAACATCAAATGAGTTCGTTTTTTAACGCCTTTCAGTCTAGGTGAGATTAATAAGCTAGCTCCTCCGTAATGAGCTGCGTACTAAACTGGAGAGTTTCTGATCCAGTAAGTTAAAACCTGCAACTTTTTTTTTTTTTTTTACAATAAGTTTCTTGAAGTCGTATTTCGTCGGAAGCAATCTAATGCTCGGATAGATGATCTGACAGAATTTTGAACTTTATTAGAAAAAAAAAAGTTGGGTTAATTTGCAGGTCACGAGTTTCAGGTCAAAGACACCGAAAAGAATTCCGCAAACACCTGAGAACAAAAACGTTTAATTTTCGGCCGTTACCTCCATTTGGGTCTTGGTCACCTAATCAAAAACAATGGTACCCACTTGTAAAAATCTTGCTGACACCCTGTACAATCAGACCTTGGATGTGACGACAGACGTGGCCTAGTCATTAAATGTAGTACATGCCTGTTCATTTACTCGGGGAAAATGCCCGTGCATTTGAGCCGTCGATAATTGGACCATGGGGGGGGGGGGGGAAGCAGGCTAAGAACGACACCCAGCACATTATTGAAGTTAGCGCCACCCTAATCTTTTTCAAGAACCGATCAAAAAGATTTAATTCGAATTAGAAAGCATGTACTATTACTGAAAACAAAGCCAGAGTCATGGTCATGGTAAGAGATTTCCCAATTTGGGATAAGTGGCCTAACGTGTTCCAGTCTCTTCCCGTCAGTCAAGTGTAATGGCCTGTGACGTCATTTTAAAACATGGCGGACGCAAGAGCTGGCTGAAATCACGTATTTCAGGTTTTTTAATTTTTTATTTTTATTTTGTAAGTATCTAATGTTTACTACCTAGATGCAACGTTTGTTGTATTTCGTACTCGTGTATGTGTCAGTGTTTGTATATAGCTGAACAAGGCCCAGACGGTGCAATCTAGGATTATTAAGTGTTTAGGAGGAGGACGCCACTTTGCAGAAGACGGCAGTGCTTCTCTGCTGTACAATTAGGTAATTGGATACATAGGCACCGGACAATTAGGCACCGAGGCACTGGACAAATAGGCACTATATGTCCGGGTGCTTATTTTCTGAGTGCCTATTTGTCCAGTGCCTCGGTGCACCCGGACATATAGACACCGGACAAGGCACCAAGCTTAAAAAAATTAATGGTGTACTTGGGATGCATTTCCTTCAAATTGGAGGGTGAGGGGAGAAAAAAGTTTGTCGTAGCGTTCATAGGTCGTAGGTAGGTTGTAAGTAGGTCGTAGCGTTCGTAGGTCGTAGCATTCAAAACTGCTAAAGATTTGTTGGCATCGTGATTGCACAAGCATCTGTGATGTTATGTGTAAACCGCAGCGAGCGCGGAAGCGCGAGCAAGGCAGCGAAATTTGGAACATTAATTCACCACACAAATTTCGAAAGAAAATGCAAAAATTGTCCCTCCCCTTAACGGTGCCACACGAATAAATGTCTCAGATTTATGCAAAGAATACAGAATTTGAGGGCAGTACATCCCAATGAAAAAAGAAAATAAAAAAAACTCGGTGCCTATTTGTCCGGTGTCTATATGTCCGGGTTCCTATTTGTCCAATGCCTTAATTACGGTGCTTATATGCCCGGTGCCTATGTGTCCTACATCCGTACAATTGACCTGTGAGGGCTCGTGGAGCAACTACAGCGCTGACGGACAACAACGACAAATTGCACAGGCAATGTTCATACTGCAAGCCATCACTAGAGGGCTACTGCTACCGTTAATGGGAGTTCGGGTCGGCTAAGTACTTCTAAAGGAAATGCTTTTAAACCTAAGTGCTTCTAATGGAACTGCTTCTAAACTGAAGAAACTAAACTGAAGAACTCCTAAAGAAGAAAACTGACGGTTGGAATTAATTCTAAAGGAACTACTTCTAACACGAAGTACTCTTAAAACTAAAAACGATGGTTCGGAACTGCTTCTAAAGGAAGCATTTCTAAACAAAAATTTCTAACTTGAAGTACTTCTAAACTTGTTAGTTCCTCCTCCTACTAAAGATATGCCTGCTTGTCAAGCCTGAAGCCACACCCACTTCCCTCCCCCAGTCGTTATCGGATTATAGGACTTATCTTTAGTAGGAGGAGCCAACAAGTTTTCGACGTACTTCCTTTTAGAAGTAGAAATACTTTCTTTAGAAGCAGTTCCGAACCACCGTTTTTAGTTTTAGGAGTACTTCAGATTAGAAGTGGTTCCTTTAGAATTACTTCCAACCGTTTGTTTTCTTCTTTAGGAGTACTTCAGATTAGAAATACTTCCTTTAGAAGTAGTTTCAGTCGTCTGTTTTCGTTTTAGAACTACTTCAGTTTAGAAGCAGTTCCATTTGAAGAACTTCCTTTAGAAGTACTTCAGCGACCCGGGAGTTCTTTCACCGAAGTTTGTGTAGCTGCCTCTCATTCGGTTCTAACGTCGCCAAGTCTAAACGAGCCTCCGTAGACAAAATGTACGTTTAGGATGCAAATTCAGTGTACCGCCATTCGTTCCCCCATTTTCTCCTCCAGTAATCAGTGTGAACAACGTGATAAGTAACTCATAAAGAGGCGAGCGACTAAGTTGAGAATGGTTCGGCCTCTCAAAGGAATATGAAGTAATAGGCTATATTTTTATTTTAAAAAATCTCAAAGGAATGATATGAAATTAAAATATTGAAAAAAATGGCCACACAAGCTATTGACGTGACACTTTATTACAGATCTGCAGGCTAGTTGAGTCTAATACACAATTAAAAAAAAAAGTGATATCATATCAAAAACCAAACCGTAAAGGGACCGCCAAGTTTTGAATGTGATGTCAACACTTCAAAGAAGTGATATCAACATACCAAAACATTTGCCAAGTTAATCCCACTGAATAATACTTTGGACGTTGAATGAAAACTTGAACATCGCTTCCAAAAGTAGCAATGTTCTAGTTTTCATTTAATTTTCGAACTATTAGTTGGTGCGATTAACTTAGCGAATGATTTGGTGTTTTGATATCACTTCTTTGAAGGGCCGAGCCATTCGGAACTTGGCGGTCCCCTTCAGCAGTGTTGGTTTTTGACATGATTAGTAACTGATCGCAGCCGATAGTATGAAAGTTCGTAGGTGGCTATTTGAAGTCAAGAAGCTGCTTGTGCGCAAGACTTCCTCTAACGCCGTTGTCAAATTCATCGCCGAAAATGACGCATTCTCGCCAAGACCTATTAATTCTAAGTGCAATTAGTGGCCGAAAATCAAATGCTGTTGTTCGTATATGTGTTTGTCAGATGCTTATCAGGCGGCTTCTTTAGTTTGAAACTTACTAGACAAATTAAAAGGAGGAAGAAGTGTCGCACAGGTCCAAAATCCTGTATAGACTAGGCCACAAGAGATCCCAAAGTGGCTGGAGGAGGCTGATTGTTTTTCACTGTACCCTGGGGCCGGGCATTGACTGGCCTGGTGTTTTCGTTTCCAGTGAGTATTCAGCCCAACTTCTTCAGGCGGAGCTCTGTCTATGCCCAGCCATAAGGACCACCCATTTCCCTTTGAACTAAAGTTCTAAACGAATACGATCTCTTGGAATACAAGGCCGCAGCTAGTTCGAAACCCTGAGGTAAAAAAAAAAACCGATTGACCTAATAAGAAACGGTTCATAGTGAAATGTTTTCACGTATTCGATCAAAAACTGAATTTTTTCTGCGGCCAGTCAGTCATACGTGACCCTAATATTCTGAACGAGTGTCATCAAAGAATCCAAAGAATATTCGTTTCAGGTCGAATCGAATGAAAACCCTCAACGTCGTCAATGGTAATATTTTGCGGAGTTGCTGAAAACGAAGTCTGTTTTAAAGCCGCTAAAAATTAATTAAGTGGTTCTCGGGAGCGCACGCATGGGTTTTTTTCTTAACGCATGAAACATTTTTTAAGACATTGTCTAAACAAAAAATTCCGATCACGCATTCACATGATCGCCTCGAAACGAATCTAAGGGTCGTTCAGAGGGCTGTCTCAACTGAAAATTCAGATCTAAAGAATGACTTTTGCAAATGTTGCACGCTGATCCTGTCATTAAAACATGTACTCCACACAAAAATATAAGCTACTGATTTCGTTTTGTTTGGTAAAAAAAAAACCACCATCGCCCGCATCTGAAAAATCACAAATAAAACGTAAAACAAAAACACCGCACGTTCGCGTCAATTTTTTTCTGCTCCACTCCACTCTGCTCTGCTCCACTCTGCTCCAATTCATGTTTAGCCGCTTAATCAATGATAAACAAAAATTGTTTTTTGCCCGAAATTATGTTAGAGAGACTTCCTAACTTCTCCGTTTTCCCCTTTACCACTTACGCTGCCCCCCCCCCCCCCGCCATCCGTCCTACGTTATAATAACCCTAACCTAATCATCAACCCTTACTTCCTTCTTTCAACAAATTATTTAGGCAAGGAATTCGGAAACTTCGCAAACTAGAACTTGACATCACGGGAAATACGCGTCGACATCAGTCTTTGATTCAAAATGGCCGTCACAAACATGGCTGACTGCGCATTGACGAAACAGACAAGAAAGAAGGGACCAATCACTGAAGCAAGAGGAAAGACACAAACTGGTAGCAGAGGAAACGCGTGCTCAACCAGAGAGGAGGGGGCCAGTAAATACCCCCTCTTTATATGCCCCGACTCCCCCGCCTGCCCTCACCCACCAGCATCCGTCCCTCGGGACATTACACAGGACGTGCGGCCCGTCAACTTGTCAGCGTCCATCAGTAGGGAAGCTAGGAATGGGGTCCGTCTTTCTCGGCCATCAGCCACAATGGGGGCATATCTGGACCACCTACCAGCTTCTTTCCTGCTTTCCATCTTCGCCCCTCACACGACACAATGGCTTCAATTCACTGATTATCTGATTTGATCGATCCGTAAACACGGCGCCCTTAATAACAATCGACTACTCGTTGCTGTTCAGCTTAGACTTTCGATTTTATTGTTTTGCACTTCAACCAGAAATCTGTTGTTAAGACGACTAAACAAATGATATAATTTGCAGTTTTTCTGCACTCACCGTATTCAATTGATCGGACTCTTATACAACTTACGTGTATATTATTTTTCTGTGTGCAGATACACAACTGCCGGCGCAAATCCACCAAATATAACAAATTACACAAATGCTGGCGCCCGACTACAACCTCCTTCAAACAAAAGAAATGTAGTATTTATATACTAAAAAATAACCCATGCGTTCACCTTTAACGAAACAACTTGAAGCATTCGATAAATGAGTTAGTTGTCGATACCGTCCTCCGGCCTGGATTCTGGTGTTGGGACAGGCCCACTATCCTTAAACCAATTTGTTGATGTAAATTAAGAAACAGGACTCGTGTTTCCTGTTTTACATAAAATACTTACTCAACTTGAAAACTTCAAAGCAATCGTCATTATTAAGCCATTGGAACAGATTTCCTTTTTTTTTTTAGTTTTTCTTTTCTCAATTTTGCTTAAACCAGATAAAGTAATTTAGTTTTTCATTTCTCAATTTCTAGAGAAAATAAACCAAATTAAAACCTGAGTTTGTGAACTTTAGATTCAAAGGGAATATTAAACAAGATATATAAATAAAAAAAGAGAGAAACGAAGTCGAGCGACCGTCATAAGCATCCGAGACGAAGGTGAGTGTTCAGTAAGTTTCTGGCATCAGTATACACTCATAACATACTTAAAGGTTATCACGTGTTTTGCGCATATCAAGCCAACGAACAATAAATTTATAGCTCTTATTTGCCAAGAAGTAGCATCCAGTTACGAAAGTCCGTGTACGAAATCCAGTGTGTGGTCAGTCTCTGGTGCTGGACTCATGAATGACAGAAAAGTTTTAAGGTCAGTTGATGGTGATCGCAATCATTATTTATAAGCAAACATACTCCCACCAAGCACAAGATAGCTTCGGGGAACTGACATGCGCTTGATCATTTTTGATGGGAATGTCTGTCAGCAGCATACGAGTTGCACCAACAAATCTCCTCGAGTGTAGTGAGACGGCCGCCGAATGAACGAGCGGAGCGAGCGAGCGACTCGGCTAGTAAATATTAAAATTTAGGTATGAAGTGCATGGCGGCGAACGCCAGCGCCTACTCCAACACACAAAACACTAAGTTCAAGCACGAATTCCCTGAGATGCCCTGAGAACTCAAAATAATAGCGTGCAAAGAAAAGCCGAATGGTTAGGGATGTGGTCTCTGATCGAAGAGAATGCGAGATCGAAACTCGTTATAGCGCGCGTTATAAAAATCACGCGTTATAGCCTTAAGAAATCCAGTCTAATAGCATCATAAAAATCGCGCGTTATAGCCTTAAGAAATCCAGTCTAATAGCATCATAAAAATCGCGCGTTATAGCCTTAAGAAATCCAGTCTAATAGCATTGCCTTCAGTAAGACGACCTTATTTTCGCCCTCCAGTGCTCCTTGTAGCTAACCCAGTTAAGCACAGGCCTTTAAAAATTACCTTGAGTACGTTTTACACTGAAAGTGTTATAAATATCAAGAAAAAAGTACTGACGGTGTAACACTTGGTAAATCGTGATCATAGTGGCTGAGTTGTGACAGAGCTCATCCTGGTTGCTGAAAGTTTGCGGATATGGTCGAACCCCTGGAAAGGGGAGCTTAGCAAAGTCCCCGCCAGGACTGCCGGCCAGTTCAGCCTGAGGCTACCATACTCCTTCAGCAGCTATGGGAACTATTCAAGCCAATTCTGGACAATCCTTCGACCCCTACGATGATCGGAGGTTTCCCGGTTCAATTCCCCAGGTTGACACGTCCCTTTAGCAGACATTTCTTCTTCTCAAAAGAGCGTGATAATGTTCTAAATTGAGCCGGTTCAGCTACACCAGCAATAAATTGCTTTGGCTGGTTTAAGGCTCAAAGAAATTAATTTAAAAATTTTTTTAAAGCATTGGTTAATACACGATGCAAAATGTGGTTCTGATCACGCTCAGTGTTGAATAACGAAAAAAAACAACAAAAAATTCCTGAATGCGGGCCTATAGTTTTAAGGTAATCTCCATAGACGTTACTTTAAAAACTAAGGCCTGCATTCAGTTGACTTTTTCGTTATTTAGCACTAATGTTAATAAATACTGATGCATTCCGTTGCGTTTTGGACTTAAATGTCAGACCGCAGGAGCGGGAATTGAACTCACGACCTTTGAGATCAAAGGCCGAAGCCCTACCGCTTTGCCATACTGACACAGCCTGTATGGCTGTATCCACTGACAGTATGGCTTAGCGGTAGGGCTTCAGCCTTTGGTCTGAAAGGTCGTGAGTACAATTCCCACTCAGGCAGTCTGACATTTAAGTCCAAAAGGCAACTGAAATAGGTTTGCATCTCTATTTATTTATCACTAATCGCACCGATTTGACTTTCCGTTCGGTTTTTTCCCGACTTAGGTTCACATCAAAAACACTGTCGTGTATGGATTTTACAATTTTAATCAAGTCCTCTCAACCGATGCTTTTACCATGGGTTGAGAAAATGAGGGCACTTAGAAACGTCGCGTATAGAGCAGCGTCAAGTGACGTCATATTGGCTACGAGACACCATTTGGAGGTAATAGCTACAAGGTGCACTAGATTAAAATGTAACGAAAAACGACGGCACTTCTAGTCAAGACAGTGCTTTGAGAACGGATTTCTTAGGCTTAAAAGAACGTTGTTTTCTCCAACAACAAAAATCACGCGTTATAGCCTTAAGAAATTCAGTCTAATAGCATTGGCTTCAGTAAGACGACCTTCATTTCGCCCTCCAGTGCTCCTTGCAGCTAACCCATTACTGACTCCACCATAGAGTTATACACAATAATACTACGTTGTGTCACTGCTCTATAGAAACGTCTCATAAAAGCATGGCACCTCTTCTTGGCTCGCACACTCAATCGGGAATCGTCTGGACAGCATACCAATTCCCCTTCCTTCGTCCCGACATCCCTTCGAGAATGTCACCTTCAAACAGTTTCAAACTCATTGACTTTCTCATTTGTCGGTCTTACACGATGTCAACAACAGCTGCAAGGCGCCTGGTTCAAAATTGCAGTTAACTTTATGCCCCTATAACCGCCGAATTACTTCCCACGACGACCCCCATCCTCGTATTTATAGTTTCCGGCTAACAAATTCCAAGAATTCGTCGAATTACACTGGACAAAAGGTAAAGAAGGACACTTGGGATTTTAGTTGGGTGACACACTGGACGACCTAAGACGTACTGACCCTTCGCTGAAGAATTCTACTGCTCAAGTTTAGTCGTAAACTCGCCTTCTTCTTGATGGTTACTACACCACTCCAACAGCTCAAATAAACGCGCTGTTAAGCCGTTTCAAGCAAGGATATTAGGCGTAAACTAGAGGCCACCAAGTTCTGAGCAGAGCACGTCGAGTAATCAGTAACTAATGGAACCCGACTAAAAATCCCTTCCAAATCTTTCCCCATTATCGTAAATCCTCTTTTGCTTTTTATAATTAACTAGCCGAAAACCCGTCAAAATTGACGGGTCCTAGTGTTAACGAATTGAATACGAGTGAAAATTGTGTACTGAATTGTGAAATTGCGCAATTTCAATCGTGATGCCCCGAACTTGAAGGCGCAATGCTTCGTCGTAGCGCAACTCATCATTTTCTCATCTCCTTGCTGACTCCCTGTGCTTTGAACAGTTCACCAGTGAAACGACGTAACAGTACAATTTCCCAGTTCCACCAGGAGTTTGATGTCATTTTACCCAGTTGTGCTGACATGTATTGACGCAAAGCGACAGTAGATGGCGTTGGCATACGTGTTACACAGAAGACATAATTTTAGTTTGTTGAATTTGAATTTTATTGGGCCGAAAGGGCCTTCAAGCCATATGCTCACAGCACAATCTAACTTATACTTAGACACTAACACACAATGTCTCCGTATATATATATCCCCAGGATATCACCATTCGGACACAGTCAGTTGCAATAGTATACGTAAAGCATTGAGGCGCAGTTACACTAACAACAGAAGGAGTCACTTCGTAAAAAATTCTCCCAGGGAAGACGGAAGCTCACAGAGTGAGCGAGCGAAGCAAATCAGTTCCGCGCAAATACTTTTTCTTTATAGAGTTCCAAAATGTAAAAATTTCGGTAGGATAATCACGAGAAGGGTTTAAATACAAACGAACAATGTACTTAAAGTGCGTTTGATTCACCGGGTGAACTCGGTACTTGCTAGTTCTAGCGAGCATAGTGAGTATGTCAGCTGCAAATTGTACAATTTGGAGCCAACCTGGTCTTAATGTCAGTCAGTAGGTTGAGCACATAGGTTGTACGGTGCTTGCCAAGGATAAGCTCTCAATGAAAGAACTCTCGCCTACTGCCAACTTTCCTGCTTGCCCGTCAGTCATACAGGGCAGCCCACCACGGGCGGTCAATTGTCGCACCCTCCACCAGCATTTTAAGAGTCGGTCAGGGGCCGTGCCTACCAAGCCAAGATGGCGACTCCGTCCACCCCGAAGGCTTTGGGGACGATTAGCACTCCTTAAAAGGGGCGCATTACGACGGAGGGAGGGAAGAAAAGGACATTATAGTGGAAATTGCCAAGCTCACCAAAGTGTCAATTTTACAACGCATTACCTTCAGGGTGAGATCCACCCACGCACGAGAGCCTGAGAGTGGGTTTGGAAAAAAAGATCCGGTATTGTGATGTGTTCTGCATTTATTCGCTGCTTTCCATACTTACCGTTTTCTTTCACGTTGTCTTCCATCTCATCTTTTGACAACATATCAAACTTGTAGTGCCATTACCTTAAAGGTGCTAAATGTTTCAAAAATAGAGAATGAGAGATATGGCATTTTTTTCTGCCGATTTTCTAGTCTAAATCAAAGACACGAATGAATTAAGAAATAGCTATCCGGGAGTAATCGGTGGTTAACCGGCGACAATTGCTCGTTTACAAGAACGGCGCAGTTCAATGTCGAGGGGGTGGGTGAATTTCACGAGTGCGAACCACGAGTGTGATTCACCCCAGACCCGGAGACACTGGACTGCGCCGTTTCGGGTGACCGCCGATTTCTCACGGATATGTGTTTTGATGGTAAGGTGTGACGTCAAGCTAACACATCGGCTTATCTGAGTTTTTTTAATGTTTTCATTTGTCAGTTTTATTTGTGAATTATAATGAATTTAAACATTTTTACGTACCACTGATTTACGACACATTTTAGAAAAAAAAAATCAAAAAAATCTGCATAATAAGGTTGAACTCGTAAGTAAGTAACAATCACTTTAATCGCTTTTCATTCTTCGTATACGTGTTATGTCTTTGCTACGGTGCCTAACAATTTCGTCGAAACCGTTGATTGTTGATGGGTCAAATGAAAGAATCCGTGTTTCAGCTAAAGGCATAGAGTTTCGAATCAAACTTTGCCACGTAGTTAATTTCGAGGCCTACTGGCCTCGAAATTGGCACCTAAACACGATGAACTGAATTGTTTCAAACTATACACCAACAATTACTGAGGAGCACGAAGTTTATCATTGGTATCTTGCGGAATCAAATATTTTATTGGGGCCCCGGCCCTTGGCCATGCGCCCCCCCCCTCCCAAGTCTAAGTACAAAACAAGAACAAGCACAAGAACATACTACTCCGTGTATACATCAGGTACCGTTACACCATCTATTCACCCCATCTATTCATCTCTCTTGCAGAGTGACCGACAACAGTAAGACCTGTCTTAAGTGAAAACAAAACAATAGTGTCCTCTAGGCTCTCGTAGAGTGTTAAATATAAAAACAATAATGAGGCATTGTTTTGTCGGGCGATTTACTTTCTGCCTCTCCCAGAAAACAAAAATGTCAATGCTGCCAGGCTAAAGATTTCAACACCACCCGTCCGTACAACGGACTTCAGTCAGCAATACAACCTTATTAGCCAGCGCAATTTTTTTCATACAATGATGCTGGAAAATGCATCGACGTACCAATTTTTTAAAACGGTGCATCCACTGACTTGCGTCCTGGGATGCGCTGATTGAGTGAGCGAAGCGAACGAAAATCATCGTTTGTTACCCAGTGCGCGCAAAATTGGATTGAACAAACTAAACTCGATGAAAGCGTTTGTTGGCGAGTGTGCACAAAATTTGGATTGAAGAAATTCGGTGAAACATGGACATACACATGAACAACCAAAACGTGTCAGTGTTGCCAATGGTGGATCCGAGACCCGCCGTGCGTAGCACGGGCTTCCTTTAGTAAATATATAAAGGCCACGTCTAAACGAAAAACCTTCAGCCTTTTGTTTTCCAGCATCTAAGTCTAACTTTGTGTGTATGTGAGTTTTTTCAAACTTTTTTTATGTACTACTTATGCTTTTACTTTGTTTTGATTGCGTTTTGTTTGCTTGAAAAGTTCCAGACCTGGGGCCCGAAACGTCCCAGTTTTCTAGTATTTGTGCACTTTACGGCTTTTAAAACGTCAGGCGATCGATCAATCAATCGAATTTAATTCTCCGCTCTGCAGGCAGTTTGACATACAAGTCCAAAAGGTAACGTAAATAAGATGGCATCCACATTGATTTAACATTAAAAACCGGGCCCGTTTGTTTGGCTTGACATGCCGTAATACGATTTTGTTTATAAGCTCGGACCATCCCCAGGTGCTGTTCCTCCAAACTTCCCCTCTCCCAAATTGGGTGTGTCCTATCTCTCTTCTCTCTCTCTCTTCCGTTCGTTGCCGGCTTCAGACGCTGCAGCCTTTTACGTTCTTCATTTAATTCGAGCGGCGCCGCGCAGTCTGTGAGCGCAGACGATCAGGAAAAGAGCTAGCAGGTCAACGTTTTAGTTGCATCGAAGCGGCAACGAGCTGCGCTGACAAACAACACTGGTCCACCCCCAAAAGACTGGGACGGTGACCAAGATGGAAAGGAGGGGTGGGGGAGATGACTAGTTATTGGGGGCATCTTTAGCCCAGCATCTCGTCTGCCTTAGGGCGAGGCGCTCACCCATCCCTCGCAGCTCTGAGAGATCTGTTTGGTTAATGGGATGATTGGCCGCCTCTGAGCATCCAGAGTCCCTAAGGACAGTCACCACTCGCCGACCAATCGAATTAAGTACTGAGCTATCGTAATGTTGCATCGGTTGGGACTGGCAGCGAGGGGGGGGGGGGGGGACGGGAGGAAGAACACGTCGTTGAATCGGTAGAAATATGGGAGATGGGGAGAGGATGCAAATGTGGGGGTGGACATCAGGGATTTTGGTGTATTCGTCCCCAAAGAGTGATGGAGGGAGGATTTCTTCGCCTGTCTCTGTTGGACGTTTGTGGTAATGTCAGAGGTGGGGAGAAGGGAGGAAAAGGAAAAAAAATTGTTATTATCGCTGTAATCTCGGCTTTATGTTTGTTCAGTTGGAATGGGCGGCTTTGAGATTCGATCGCTTTGAATGTTGGCAAAGCTGTTATTCAAATCAGGAGGAATATCATGAATGCTCGATTGATGACGTCTTATTCCAGGAGAACGTTATTTATCGTTTTATTGGGAAAAGAATGGACGATGAACGTTTGCATTCTTTTTGTGTATTCCTTATTGTTTTCTTATTATGTGTTCTATTTACTGTGACAGGATATTTAATGCATTTAGAGTTTAATATCGATTCCTTTGCCGTTCTTAAAGGCAGTTTGGAACCAAACGAAAGTTATGAGCATCTAGCGCCATCGAGCGCTATCTAGTGCTCTCTAGCGCTTGCCCGCAGCAAACAAAGGAATGCACAAAGGAATGCATCTTTTAACACAACAAACAAGCCACGAGCCTTCTGAATTATTGAGTAAAAATTTGATACGTCCTCGTGCACCTGGGAGCAAGCTGCAAAGATTGACGATATTAGTGTCACTAGATGGCACCAGGGTATTTTCTTTATATTCCACGTTGGCGCTGACGAAAAATAACAAAGTGGGAGAGCTAAACCAAAATTAGACTGAACAAATTCTTCTAAGGGGAGCAGGATAACTTTGGGGTTAAGTTAGGGTTAAGAGGCTTAGTAAAAATGCTTAGTTTAGGTTGGGGTGGAAAGAGCCTAACCAAAATTGGGCCTACTAGAGGCTTAACAGCCAAAAATACCCCTAACTAGGAGACCTAGCAGGGGTTGAGGGAGGGCCAGCCAGTTGGCTGGCCCGAAGGCTTTCCGATTTTACCATGCTGGCCCCTTGCTTAAATACCTTTGGTAACCCCTGACAACCGCGAAATAGCCAGGGTATTATGGGAAATGGAAGCTTCTAGAAGGTTCTAGAGGCAGGAAACGGAAATAACATTACAAGGCATAGATAATGTCCACCTATGCAAGATTAGACACACAAGACTAAGATTGGCCAGTGGCCCCAGCAAACAAGATTTGCGACAGGCGCCATCTTGTGACAGTAATATTGTTAACGTTTACAGTTTGCTCCCAGGTGCACGAGGATGCCCCACATTTTTACTCAATAATTAAGGAGCCACGTGGCTTGTTTGTTGTGTTTAAAGGTGTTACTTTGTGTATTCCTTTGCTTGCTGCGAGAGATATGTCAATAAGGTAAGATGCTGTAGATTTTAATTACTTCTTTCATGTCCTTAGATAATTTAGTTTTCACTTACCATAGTTTAGTTTGTTTATTTTGTTATGTTGATACAACATTCCACTGGTATATTAAACTAAGGTGCGTAACTTGTATTGCAGTAATTGCGTGAACATCATCCTTTTATTAGGTCTTTTGTAGGCCTATATTGTCTAGGCCCACATTTTATAAGCTCAATTTTCAATACTTTGATAATTTCGGTACTTTTCATTATCTTGCTTATGCAATTAATGAACATTTATTTTATTTCATTTAGAACATGAATTTTATTGCAAATGACTATTTTTTTTTACATGCAGTTTTTTCTTTCTTTTGCATTTAGTGCTTTTATGAAGTTTACTGTATGTATTTCTAAGTGATGTGTAAAGAAAGAACATTGTTTTAATTGTATAAACATGCATTTTTAATATTTTATTTTATTTTAAGATTACTTTACGAACATTGCAGGCTACTCAGTCCACAAATAAGCTTTCTAAGCTTTGTGTATCTTACTGATCAGAAGTATTTTTGTTAATTGCTTTGTAATTTGGATCCATTATCAAAGGATGAAAAATTAAACGCAATAAAAACTCACTACACTTGATGATCAAGTTGACTCTTTCAGTTGTTCGACATTAATTTCTGAATAATTTCGCATATTTCAGCATCAGAATATGCAGAACGATTACTTAATGGTCATCATGGCTGAGCGGTGAGAGGCTAATACTGGTTGCTGGAGGTTTGGGGATCTGGTCGAACCCCTGGAAAGGGGATCTTGGCAAAGTCCTCTCCAGGACTGCCAGCCAGGCTAGCATGAGAGGCAACCATGCTCCTTCAGCGGGCTATGGGAACTATTCTGGCCAATTTTGGACAATCTTTCGGCCCCTACGATGATCGGAGGTTTCCCGGTTCAAACCCCCGGGTGTTGGGTCCTCCCTTTACCAGATATTTCTTCTCTCAAAAAAGTCTGGTAATGTTCAAAATTGAGCCGGTTCAGCCACACGAGCATTACATTGCTTCGGCTGACTTAAGACTCAAAAGAAATTAATTAATTTACTAACTTCGATCCACAAATAGGAAAGGGATGCATGTCGAGAATTTGGGACGAATCGGACGTTCGGTTCATATGTTATTGTGCTGACAGACGGACAGACAAACACAAGCAGTGGACAATAACCAATATTACTTTGCTATACTTTCACACCACACATCACTAAAATTGTAGGCTGCTTATCGAAGAAATAGTGTCAGTTTTAAGAATGATTATGAGGCAGAAATATACCACAGGTTAGAAACTTAAAGGCGCCTTTTGACCTTTATAACTCCTAGATGCAGCACCGTAGAATCTTCGATCAATATAAAGAAAATAGCGGGAAATTTAAACAAAGGAACAACACTAAGCTGCAGCGCCGCGAGTTTTCATAACTAAAACGAGATCACGTGACTCACATCAGCCTATTGGATGGCGGAGAATCTGGAACATGGATACTGTGTTTAGAATATGGGCATGGGCAACGCTATCGAAATGGTAAATCAGCGCCTTTAACTAGATATCGCATCTTACAACTTCTAAGCCGGCTGACTTATTAGAAGATGCGCCGAATCAAAAATATTTTAATTCAGCGAAACGGGGATTCCCCTTTCGCTGAATTTTAATCACAGCTTAATTTTCACGAAACGAGTAAACAAGTGAAGGACACACGCTGTAGCGCGACCAAACCGGATGCATTCTATTCATGGCGTCTGTAAACAAATTATTTCTGACGATTAAAAAATTCCGTTTCTTTAACTTTTCTGAAATAATAATGATATTTGCAACACCGTGCGACCTCAATTTCCACGAGCCTTTTAAACGATTCATCCAATTTCATTCTGGTAGCAGTGAGAATAAACATCCCTCGCCTCTCCGGCTGCATGACGTTCGCCACGCCGCGGAATTCCTGGAAACTACACATACCCTCTTACATAGGCGGCGCTTCGGTCTGTAGCTTGTCTGTCAGTCAGCTTCTATTGCGTTTCTCCGCTTCAAGAGGAACGGAAAACGAGCCTCAAGTTTCTTATTGGCTTCGACTTGAATGACGCTCAGTGGATTGAAGCCATTAAATTACGAAGACGTAAAGGCATGCAGCCCGAGGCTGTAGTGACAGCATCATTTGACTGACTAGCGCAGAAAGGAGGAGAGGAAAAAGATCGACGGATAAATACGACTTGGGCTGTTGTTATTGTTGTTCTCTGCGGCGAAAGAGGATACCACGCGTTATGAAACTCGAGCCAAAGGAGAGGATCTAATAACGCTGTTGGTGCGTAGGGTTTGGATAAAATGGTGGAGTTTGCGTTCTATTCTTCCACTTTGGAGTAGAGTTCTGACGAAAATGAGCTAGTAATTGTCAGGTTTCTTTTTGTGACGTGTTGGCTCCAAGATGACGTCATCTAGCAAAACGTGTTGCCGCTGGAAAGACGACTCAATGAAAAAATTGCCGTTGAAGCGATAGAGAATAATTGCATACTTGACGGTTTCTATATACAAAAATCCATCAAGCGGGTATATAAGACTGCTGGCTACGTAGAAGTCGAAAATAATAAAGATGGGATGTGACGTCTCTTAGAAATATTTGGCAAACATGTTTGAAGTATAGCACTCATTAATTTGTAAAGCTCAAGCCAATGTTTTCGTAACCGTCATGGTGGGATATTAATTGTTTAAGGGTGTTATTCACTGACGTGCTGAGCTGGGCACTCTAGGCTTTGCTTCCCTCGGCAGATATTGACGAAAATATGCAATGTTCCAAAATATCATGAATTCATGCAGTTCATGAAAGTTTATGACATTTAAGGACTATTTGGGATCCAGCCAGTGACTGAGTGCTTTAGCAATCCTGAAAAGTCGATTTTTCCAGTTATCTGTTCTAGTACGAACAATGACAGGAAGTTAACCCGTTTTTTTACGTAAGTGTATGCTAATAGATCTTCGGTTTAATACTTCGCTATTTTCGAAAATGTAAATAAATTAGTTAGAAAATGTAACGATATGGTAGCCAGGAAAATCGTAAGTAATGGTAGCTTGTTTTGGTACAAATGGAACACACGATTTCAATAAATTTCAATAAAAATTCGTTTATGAAATGCTTCGTTGATACATAAAAAATAAAACAAACTACACAGGAAAAGGTGACTTTCATCCATGAAAATTTGAAAATGTGGCGGAATGTTCAGCTGAGAATTACCATAAACAATCCTGAAGTCCTTTCTTTTGAAATACGCTAGGTACCGTTCGTTTGTGTTGCCTAGGAATACCAGTCATCAAGAAGAATCCGTTGCCGTTTCCGACAACTTCGCTACATCGTTAGACCCAATAGCCGATCACGTAACCTACCAACAAATTTCGAGCACTGTTTTGGTATTTTAAAAATGTCTTAACAAATCGCCCTAATACTAATTATTAATTATTCTTAATTAATAATAAAGAATTGCAAAGAATTCCATTAAAAACTGGATACTGAATAATAAATACATTGGGTACCTATTATCAAACAATGACAAAATGTTAATAGGTTTTCTTGTTCTTGTTGCTTTCATTAACTTTTTTATTTTTATTATTAGTGTGTTGCGTAATAGTTAAATTCACTACCATTTAAACGCCATTTGCTGTAATTTGTGTTTTTTTGTTCTGTGTAGTTTGTTATGTCGAGATGAAAAATGATGTCAAATGTACCCATACAAATCCAATTAAATACTACAAATGCAAACCTATTTACGTTGCTTTTTGGACTTATATGTCAGACTGCCTGAGCGGGGAATCGAATCCACGACCTCTGAAACCAAAAGCCGAGGTTCAAACGTGCGATTCTCCGCTCAGGCATTCTGACACACAAGTCCAAAGTCCAACGTAAATAGGTTTGCATCTGTATTTATTTAACTCTTGTTGAGCTTTTGGCTTTCCGTCTTTAATCCTATTAAATCATTTTAGGATACGATCTGAATAAAATTTATTACAATAAGTTAAACATTATAATTAATAATGAAAATTTTAAATTGAAGTAAAATTTAAATTTTAAGTATTACTTCTGCGCAATTTACTGTGCAGAATAATGAAAAATAATGAGAAGTTCTCCAACTAAATACCCCGCGAGCTATTGGAATTATCAAATTTTTTTCACCACCCGTGTTTCGGCCCATTAAACTCACTCGTGCGTTTTATTGAAAGATAATTACCCGCGTGTTTCGCGCGCATGAAATTAATTTCAGTCTAATAGTACTTGTGAGGTTATAGGGACCAAAACACTAGTGGTGAAAAAAATTACTGATAATTTTCTCAGCTCTTGGGATAATACGTATGAAAATTTCCCTGCCAGAAATTTAACTCACGTTATAGGGATGGGTCGGTAACCGAAACCGAATTTTCTGTTTTTACTGAAAACCGACACCGAAACCGATTCGGATTTTGTGTCGGTTTTTTGTACGGTGTTCGAAAATCAAAAAAATGATTTGTTGTTTTACATTTTTTTTTAATAATTATCATTTTCTACGTATAAATGACAGCAAAGCTCCTAGCTATTAAAACGAAAATAGTAGAGGAAAATGGTGCCACAGCTATACCCACGGTCTATGACGCTGCTGAAAGTGAAAGCAGGAGTAAGTTGAAGATAGTAATACAACTGTTGCAAGAAAAAAAATTAGGAAAATCTGGTTGGGGTGGATGGTGGCAAAAACCGATTCCGAAACCGAAACCGAAATAAAAAAAATGAAACCGACCCATCCTTAGCACGTTATTGATTGAAAAAGAGACAGCCGAGTTATCGCAACTTTTTTGTGCTTGTTTATAAGTGCACTTCTGGGATTTTATACTCACAGACAAGAACATACCGCTATAATTCTTTGTTTGGATCTCTTGTAAGAACAATTTCGTAGTCAAAAGACGCACTCAACTTGGTACGGCGCCATGGGTAAAGGCCTCTCCAGACAGAAGAAAATTTCGTGCGAAGCTGTGCGTAACTACGTGCCTACAAGGTCAACATTGCAGCAATTGTGTGGTTGGTGATGCGTTAAGGACGAATATTGAATTCTTTTTTACACCATACTACGTCGGCGTGCAGCCGCGAGCAGCAGTCTGGTTAGGGCTTAAGGATTTTCAGCAGCAAGTTGTTTGCAAGCCAATGTACGATACTCCATCTTCCAATATTCATCTTTTTACGTGAACTACTAAGATTTTCTAAATTTAGTAACTAGCCGTCTTTCTTTTTCCGTTCGATTCCCACTTTTTCTTTCGCGTTTCTGCGAGCCATTAAATTGGGTCGGATACGTCCTTGGGGGTTGGATGACGTGTACCATTTTTAAAATTTTTTTTTATTTATAGTTTTATTCCCATGACCCCCTCTCTAACGTCATCCACGTTTCTTTCTCGAGACTTCGCGTTGAGGGCGAGAAACGTTGTGTGCTAGCGACGGTTGCGCCCTCGGTGCCAACGAATAGTACAGATTCGTTCACCCTTATTTTTTTAAACATTTTTTTCTTTGATTTTTTTTCCAATCTCATTTTTTGTCCTTGTTATTCTCTCTACAATATTGATTCTTGCGCTTACATTGCGCCCACACACACACGCACGCGCAGACGTGCACACGCGCGCAGTTTGAAAGTGATTAGATTAAAAGCCAGCGCAAATCCCATCCACCTTTCGCCAGCTGTCAACTCGGTGATTGATTAGTTTCATTATTACACGCTGCCCCATTTTTGGCGCTGCTCTGACTGATTCGAGTTCGTGACCCTACCCCGAGCAGCTTTTACCTTTCACAGGGCGCGCGCGGACCTCCTTATAACGGTCGGCAGCGCGTTGGACACGAGAGCGTACTAGGTCGTAGCTGCCCCTCGCAGTCGAGCCTTGCCGCCTGAATTTCACCTGCCAACACGCATGATGGCCGGTGAAGCCAACCGTAAGGGGGTGCTTTTGCTTCGTGCCCACGCCCATTTGGGGCTGCGGGCACGGCATCAACAACGCGTAAAACTCAAACTCTTACCTTTCAACTCTCGAAATATTCGAAACCACGCCCTGCTTTAGCTAATCCAAACTTTTTTTTTTCTTTTTTTTTTTCAAAATTGCCATTTTGTTGTGTCAGTTCATTTAGTTGGGTGGTGCTGCATCGAGAACAGAATACTGCATCTTTGGAACTTTTGCCCGTTTTCGCAGCATTCAGACATGAAATCAGCTGAGGCTTTAGGAAATGTGTAGCCGAACGCGATTACAATTGGATTTGTGCATCGTACAAGACTTTAAGGCGAGTGCCTAGGAATACACGGCTAAAAATTAATGATTTTTAATTTAAATAACCAAATGCAGAATTCAGAAAATTGCATCTGTTTAAGCGCTGTTGTGCTTTACGAATTTGAAATATTCTTGAAACACGACAGAACTTTAAACAGATGGAATTTTCTGAATTGCACATTTGATTATTTAAATTTAAATTCATCCTTGTGGACAACCGATTTTAAGTTTCATAATCAGGTGCAACAATTTGTGAATGATTGCGCGGAAAACGTTTTTTATTCTAAAGTCAATGTTCAAATCGTGGACACATACGAATACAAGAAGATTGTATATGACGTTTACCCGACCAAAACTTGAATACTGTGTACACGCCTGGTCACCCCATTACAGTGGTGATATTTACAGGTTGGAACAAGTTCAGAGAGCCGTCACCAGGCACTGTTCTTCGCTGAAGGGTTTGCAAAACGAAGAAAGTTTGAAAAGGCTTGACCTGACGACCCTTGTTGATAGGCGTTTAAGAGGTGACCTTATCAAGACTCGTCAAATTCTGTCTGGCGAAGTGATTTGGTCTGTCGACCAGTTTTTTCAACGCTCGTCTGTCATACAAACCAGAGGACATATCATGAAGTTGACGAATCCGCACCATTGTTGCACAGTCTTGCTTCACAGTGAAAGCCATTGATTCTTGAAACGCACTGCCAGAACGTGTTATGACAGCACCTTCAATCACCAGTTGGAAAAAACAATACGATCTGACTCAGTGTTAAAGTGTTTTTGTTTCTGTGTAAGCGCTGTTGTGCTTTACGAATTTGAAATATGTGAACCGGTTACATAAGCTTGCTTTTTCTGGTATTAATTTATTTTATTATTTTATTTTATTTTATTTTATTTTATTTTATTTTATTTTATTTTATTTTTCATTTCATTTCATTTCATTTCATTTTATTTTATTTTGTTTTATTTTAATTTAATTTAATTTAATTTAATTTAATTTAATTTAATTTAATTTAAT
>JAHWFP010053683.1:0-15825 GCA_023313725.1 Lithobius niger | reverse complement strand
TGCGTCGAGCTTGAGTGTCTCTTTTTAACTTTCCAAATTGGTGCTATGCACAGCAAGAACAGCATTGGACTATATTTAGGAGTTTGGAAGAAATCTGGTCGAGAGTGACACTAGCTAACTTTGAATTTTCATAGTGGAGTCGGAGTGGCGTTTAGAGATTAAGCAAAAAAAAAAAGGTGAACACCTATAAAAATGTATGATTTTCTGTATCGATTTGTTGAAGGGATTCATACAATTCACACCCTTTAAAAAGGAATCTTTCCAGTTTTGTTTTTTTAGTGGTCTAACAGTGAGATTAGAGGTAGTGTGAAGACTGCCGTGAAGTTAGAATATATTATGTAACGTGAAGCGGTCACCATCAGTGGCGCACCCAAGAATTTTTTTTTTTTTTTGGGGGGGGAGGGGGGGTAAATGAATAAAAATATGCGGCGTGCCAAGGGGGTTTGGAGGAGCGCTGTGAGCTCCCCCAGCGGGTCCCCGGAAGCCAACGACTTTTTCGTTAGTTTGAGCACCTTTGAGACACCTGGAAGACGAAATTTTAAAAACTTTTAAGTCGCAGTAAACTTCTTGCAAGAAGTTGTGTTGGTCGTGTGTTGCGTTGGAATGCGATGCTAGGGCTATACTGTGTGTTGGTCCGTATTCCTATTGTGGAATGTCACCATCTTGATATTGATAGTGTTCGGAACCATATTAATTTAGACGGGACTTAGCGTGTAATAGGGCGATGAGGCTGTCATCCTGTCCGGAGTTTTTTTTAATTTTTGCGGGAAGTACAGATCTAGATTTGGGGTTTGGTTAACATCTCTGAAATGTATGGCGCACTGGTAACCCACACCACTGTACTGTGGCTGAGTTTGGCGCTAAATGACCTAAACCCTGCGCAACGGCTGTTTGCTGTGACGTCACCATGAATTAGCCAATGACGAACGAGAACAACGGCTGTTTGGCCGTCTGATTGGACTAGCCCAGTCACGTGATGTGCACGTCACAGCAAACAGCCATGGCGTGTGGTATAGCTATCGATGCCATTAAGCCTCAATGCCCCCTTCCTCCAGGTATTTGGCTTTGATTACGGCTGTTTTCTGTTTGGAATTTTTGGGTGTACATAGGTACTCCAATGTTTTATTCATAAAATGACAGTGATTCCTTTCCACTTGTCCATGTTTTTTTTGGAGAAATGGTGTTATTGCTTGAGAGGTATGTTTTCCGGTGTAAGCGCCTGCATTAATTATCGTGTGTTAGTGTGTAGCATTGCCAGCGATGAGTGTCTTTCACTCGTCCTTCATTGGCTGCTTTGGCTTAGTTATTTTTTCACTAATCTTTCGCGGGTTTTACCGTTTGCCTAATGATATAACCTAGAGATACACAGTTTGATAAAGAAGTAATTGCCTATACCACACGCCACGGCTGTTTGCTGTGACGTGCATATCACGTGATTGGGCTAGTCCAATCAGACGGCCAAACAGCCGTTGTTCTCGTTCGTCATTGGCTAACTCATGGTGACGTCACAGCAAACAGCCATTGCGCATGGTTTACATGTGAGGAGGAACTGTAGAGAATATGCGCTGGCTAAAAAAAACACCCCACCGAGAAAAAAAACTTATATTGTCACTTATACGTTAAAAAGCAGTGGTAATTTATTACCGTAAAATTGTGGTCCACCTCGGAGTCTCCCATATGGAAACTAGTCGTGCTAAATCTTTCCCTCATGGCGTTCTTATAGCTGAGATTTACCAAGAACTGTGATGAACAAATAAAAACTGTCCACAATCGTCAAATCTGACTGGTGACTGAACAGTAAAAGTACCTGACGAGTGCGTACTGGTAGGGCCATTAAGGCTCGGGAAATTGTTAACATAGGCAGGGTTGTTACGATTATAATCGCTTGATTAAAATTTAAATTCACCTGATTATAATCAAGGACCAGGTTGACACAAAATTGTTTGATATACAAGAACAAAAGAAATTAAACAACCCAAAATAAAATACACTGCTGTTTAATCTTCCGCAGTCAGGAACGTATGTCTTCTACATTTTTCGGCCTGATCCAATTAGGAATTACCAAAGTAGGAAATTAATAGCAACATGCAAACCCTTAAATCCAGGATAAAACCAAAGGACTTTGCAACTTACGTACTTCTAGGCGGCAACTAGCAACTGCAGTTGATGTGACTGTGTCAGCTCGTGTGTGAGGAATGTGGCATTGTGCATGTGCATTGTGAATGTCGATGGCATGTGACATCGACTTTACTAAGTATTATTACTGAAATAATAGTTACTGGGGTGTGCATGTTAACATTGAAATTTACATGTAGTAATCACGTTTTAAACTTTTAATACTTAAAGAGGTTTGTATGTAATGGTATTTTGGCAGTAGCAAGTGCCAAGCAGGAACTAGAGGAAACTCTAGCAATTTTAACTACGTCATAATTGTTGTTGTAATCTTACATGTTATTAAAATCTGATTATAATCAAAATAATCCGATTAATTTGATTATTTTAAAATAATCATGATTATTTCCAACCCTGAACATATGCCCCTCTCTTGTAGTATTTCGTAGACATCAGTCATCATGAAAAAATTCAATAGGCCCCGACAGGCCCTCGGAGCATAGGCCCCACAGGAAGCTTCCCGTTTTCCCGTACAGCCAACCCGTTCCTGGTCCCTGACAATTTTAGCAGTGCAAAAAATACATCCTTGTGATTCTTTCCGCACGAAACTGCATTGAAAAAGCGTTAAATAAACGACGAATATCTTGGAAACGTCTATAGTATTTGTAAGAGGCTTCGCAGTTGGCAAATAAAGTTTGTTGGTTTAGTTGAAATGTACCATATTGAACAAGTGCTATAACTGAATGCAGAACAATCTTATGTGTAAAATAATGGGGCCTTGGAAATTTCCGTCGCTTAGCTTAAACCCAAACAGTACCGAAACTATTACTGAACATGGAATTAAAGATGTATTGATTTGTTGATTAAGGTATTCGATAAAATGCCGTACAACGCACGCCCTTTAAATAGCGAATTTTCCGTTTTCTTGCATAGTCTATCACTGTGACATCAGAGGTAGCGTGAAGACTAGCGTGAAATTAAAGGTTTACAGTCTAAGAGGTTACCGTGACTTCAGGAATGTAATGCTGCAGAAAACTGTGTGTTGGGTCCTTATTCTGTATTTTTTCTGCTCGATCACTTAAACTGTTGTTGTTTGACGAGCACCCGATGTTAGCCATAGCCCCAGAAGGAGAGCGGGACAATTTTGCTAGGTACTAAATTCCATTGGAAATACCTCGGTTTTTTTACATGCCGCAATCGACGTAAGCACGAGACATCACAGGGCCCTTCCCTTCCCGAAAATGCATGGGATGGCTGAGGCCGAATTCGACTCCAGGATCTCTGGCACATGAGGCGGTCATGCTAACCATTAGGCCAGCTTGCCCCACACTTAAAGTCAGACTGTAGATTCTTTGGTGAGTTGTTTCAAGCTTGTAGTTTTTTTTTTTTTTTGGGGGGAGGGGGGTATGATTAATGGAATGACTCTAAGTTTTTGACATAACGCCAGTAATTTAGTTGGTAAATTACTAGCATGTTTCTTGATATTTCTACTCCATTTTGATGTTCTGTAGACCATGACGAAGTTCCGTTTTAGAACGGGGCAGTGTACGTTTAGTTCTCTCGCCATGTAACTCATATTCGTCGTACAGCTGGAGCTATAAAAGAAAAATCATGAAAAACTTCGAAAAGGTTGTGGGGGTCACAAAAGCAATCAAACGGAGAGGTGAAAAAAAAATAGTAATACCTTCGACCATTAACGAAACTTTAGTGGTATTCTGCGATGCACTTGCATGTCCTACCTACTCGAAAATGCACGGTACCTTGTATTGCTACAATTCCAATATTTATTATTATGTAGTTTAGCGAAAAAGAAAAGAGAAAGAATAGAACACTATGATGGTCCCGTCATTGGCAATAAGAAATAAAACCCGGTCGGGTGCTAAGTCGTTTTTACGACTTTTCGTGTGGGATTTTCCCATGCCAATACTGCATTAGCTAACATATAAATCCCACGTTTTACGACGGCTACAGGGTGCTTCCTTTCGATTCGCAGGGGTATTCCGGGTGGGGAGGGGGTCTGGAGGGGGGGGGGGGGGTTTCAGCACGAACATTTGGAGGTTGCGAAAGCCATTTCAGGTGGCGTCTCGATTTCATTGCCAAACCTTCCTTCAGTTCTCTCATGGTCAGGCTTTTACTGTCCAGCCATGCTTACTTACTCTTGTAGGCATTGAATCCGTCCAAAGTAGTAAAAAGAGAACTTGTATTCTTTTGTTTTGGAGTGGTGGCAGAACGAGAGATGAAGTCTTCAGTATTTGACTGAGAAACTTGGATTGATGGATGAAGGAAGGAAGAAGGGATATAAAGGGTTAGGACACGTCAACGCAGTGATTCACTCACCCTAAGGTACTACCGGTGGAGATATCCAGTTGAGGTTCAAACTTACTCCTTGAGTTAAGCTCGGTAATAAGGGAAAATGGTGATATCCATCACGAAATAAGTTGAGGGCTAACCAAAATTTAGCCTGTAGGTCGAGGACTAACGTAATACTGAGTAGTTAGCCCCGAGATGTAAAAAGCGGTGATATCCATCCAGGATTAGGGTTATTCCTGAGCTTTAACAACATTTTAACGTAAGTATATCGAGGGCTAATTTAGCCTAAAGGTCAAGGTCTAACGGTGGGGATATCCAGTTGATGGTTAACGTTAACTTTTTGGCTAAACTCGGTATCGGTAATAAGGAAAAATTGTGATATCCACCACGAAATAAGTTGGGGGCTGAGCAAAATTTAGCCTGAAGGTCGAGGACTAACTTAGCACTGAGCAGTTAGCCCCGAGCTGTAAAAAGTGGTGATATCCATCTAGTGTTAGCGTTATTCCTGAGTTTTAACAAAACATTAACAGGGCTAATTTAGCCTGAAGGTCGAGGTCTAAGGAGCGAAGAGCTAACAAAACCCCAACTTAGTCCAACATGGATATCACCAACTTTTTCACCAGCCCACTAACTCCCAGGTCGAGGGTTAGTTATATCCAGGGCTAAGCTAATCCGGGGCTAGAGTTTAGACCTCAACTGGATATCCCCACCGTACGACTCCTTACAGATGGGCGATAAGTCCGATTATGCAATTTATCGTCATATGTGCATTAGTGTTATGGTCATGTTTATCGTATTCCACGATTATGACAAATTAATTACTAGTAAGAAAAGCTGTAAAATTACGCTGCTGCATTAGAGGACGATATTAAAAATATGGTTCGTTAGGTTATTTCATGTAATTGGTCTAGTGAGAGAAGCGAGGGAGTTAAAGAGTAATGACCTGAATTTGGATCTTTTGTTTGTTTTTCGGTTTTGTCGGTTTGTCTGTTTGTGTATGTGTGTTCATCTGTTTTGAACACGATTACGTTCGCAATGTTGTTCCGTTTTCGTAGAAATTCCCAACAAGGGAGCTCTGGTCCATAAAATTCACACAAGTTCGAAGATGAAATTCGTACCTCAAGTATTTTCTGAAATATTCGGGTTTTAGTGGTGGCTGTAAATGGGCCCGAACTATAAGGCGAGTGGCCCCGGGCAGTACATGAAAAACGCAAAGCTTGCCGTGTTCACTCCTGTGTATACTAATGTATTATATCAGCATCTCTCGCTCGGCCGAGTAATTGTGATCTTCAGGATTCAATTATATGCGTATTTTTTTAATATTTAGGCTCGCTGTATTGTTACTGATTAGGAATCGACTGATACAGAAAAATACCGATCCGATCCGATACAGAATTTTCCCCCACACGCCGACCGATAGAGATACAGATACCAATCCACCAATACAGATACACCGATATCGATTTTTTTAAAAAGCCAGAAAGGTCATAAACTCAAACTCATATTTCATCATTATTAAACTGGTGTGCAAGAAAAGTAAATTTCTAATTTTTTTTTATCAGTGGTGTCAGATCAGCAGGTGTACCTTCGACTGTAAAAAAAACCCCAACACACACTGCAGATAGGCCTAATCCCAAGAAGCCACCCTGAATCTGGCAATGTGCGTTGAATTCACTAAGCTGCTGTACAGATGACGTCATGGGATACAAGCGATGCTATGCAGGAACGGTTTCTCTCAAGTTAGCCAGCGCGCATGGAAGTTGGTCGTATCGGCTGAAATATCGGTAAATAAATACCGGTACAGATTCCGATACCGATACACAAAAAATACCGATAATATTTGTAAATACCGATATTGATATCGGTCTATCCCTATTACTGATAAATGATATGAACTCGGACGTTCTTAAAAAAAAAACTATATCCATTCAAAAATAAGCCCACTAACTACGACGTTATGAAATTGAGCAATTGTACAATAATGCAGTAATCGCAAATATTATTCAGCAACGTTTCGCGATTTGGACAAAATTTCATTAACCTTAATCATCCCTAGTGATGAATACACATTAAAAGATTTCAGTTTCTGAAGACTAGAACACTGGTTCTAAAAGATGATAAGCTGGCGTCACGACCCAAAACATCCAGAACCGGCAATCATATTATAAAAATTAGATGGACAGATTTACAGCCGCGTCAATTTAAAAAAAAAAAAAAAAAGATTGGGTATACGTCCATGCGTGTTTTTGTGCGTTACGATCTCCTCTGGAGATTGTTTGCCGACAGTAAGCAATCAGGCTGTAACTGGAAACTTACAGTTTTACCATAACAGGCCTTTCTTTTAACGCGCTTAAATACGAAATGAACAGTTAAAATTTGTTGCACAGAGCATTTCGTTCAACAAAATTAAAGAATTTGAGATTTACCAATTTTAGTAGGATTTGTTGCCTCTGAATGCCGTTGTTAGTTAATCAAGTGATTTTTTTTAACCTGTATGCGTATTTTTTATGTTTTCCCTTAAAAAGAACAAACATTCAATACTAAAAAGCAAAAAAAAAAAAACCGTGACTTTTGCAAAATATGAGTTATTTAATTACTTTGGTGCAATTTAAAAAAATGGTGCCAAAAACACATTATACGATACTATTATAATGTACCGTCACATTATAATAGTATCGTATAATGTGTTTTTGGTTTTGTATAATCTCTTATTAAACACCCATGGCCTGTTCAAATTAATTCCATAAAAAAAAAAGGAGGCGGGCCGTAACAAAGTTATAATTCGAAAAATACTTCCATCCAGTGAGGGTGTTTAGGATAGAAGAAAAATCCATCACGAAAAATTCGGCGATCATGCGATCATTCACATGCGTAATCTGGGTTCGGTTTGGTATTACGCAATGTCTTTCCTTAAATCCGCCACTGGCCCCAAGTGCCCTAATGCCCCAATGTATGGTGCCCTTGCCGACTGTCAAGTTGCCGTGCAATTCTCCGAGGTTTTTTTTTTGTCATAGTGTTTCTGTTTTGCTTGTCGGTTTGTTTTTTTTATAGTTTACTTATTTTGTAGCTATAACCTCGTCAATGATCCCCAGAAGGGTCGAAAATTAGGAATATCAACTTAATTAAATTATGCATAGCGAATTGAAGATGCCCTACTTTTGTAAACATCTAGTCTTGCATCCAACTCTCACGTCAACCTTAGTAACTTGTTGTGCATTGCTAGGAGAATTGATTTATTTACAGCTGAACCCGTTTGTTTACAGCGCTGACGGCTCTATTTTTAACGCTAACTCCTTTTAAGTTGTTTTTTTTCCACCGCCTTGAAAATCAAAATTAGGTTTGAAAGGATTTCAGTAAGCACAAAACTCATTTAGGCTTTGGCGAAAATTCAATATTTATTACCCAATTTGAAAAGGGAGGGGGGGGGGGGCATTCGAGAGTTCAAATACAATGGACGAAGGTGTACGGGTGGGTCCCCTTCCCGCCTCCCCTCTCTCCACCTGCCCTCCCTCGTTTCCGTCAAAAACAGCTCTTTAGTTTGGTACGTGGAGAAACCGTTAGAAAGCTTGGAACTCCCTCTGGCATTTTAATAAAGGTAGGACAGAACAGCGAGCGAGAAAGCCGTTTCCCATGTAAACAACAGGTGCTACATGCCGTCGGGAATTGCAAAGTTTTAATGAGCTTTTGCTTTTCATTGTCCATGTCTTGTCTTTGGAGACAAGCATAAGGACAAATTTAAAATTTGTATATAATAAGTAGCGGGTCCAGTAATTACGAGGGGTAGGGAGGGAGGTGGACGGAGGACGAGAGACCGTGGGGGTGGAGGGTCCACGGTGGATTGCTTGGAAGTTTGTTGGCATGCTAAACCGGAATTTAGTCTATGCGTATCCGCAGGTGGTGAAACGATGTGTATGAAATAGCTGGTTGTGAGACCTGCTGTCACCTTCGTCGCCACTAGGTAGACGCAGTGACCTGACAATACGCATCGTTGTGTAAAGTACCAACCCTGCCTCTACACGATGTGTCTACTGATAGTCGCCCTATATACCCAGGTGTCCCAAAAGTCAGGGGTCAATAACTTCATCCCCCTACATACTCCCATTTGATATTCAAAGTTCTGTCCACCAGGGGCGCCCCTATGGAAGGTACAGTCCGGTCAAAACAAAAACGCCCTTTTTCGTTATATCGAGGGTCGTAATTAACAACCATGGAGAAATTCAGTTATCTCGAAAACTACTGGACGGATTTTCATGAAACAAAGAGTGAACTACTCGATTGTCTACTGTATTTCTACCCTTATTAAATACTACATTAACTGAATGAAAATAATTGGCGGAGCGAGAAAAATTTAATGATATCTGATGATATCTCGAAAACCAGTGGAAGGATTTTCATGAAACAAAGACCGAATTGCATATTATATTTTTCTGCTGAATATTGCATGTCATACGTATAGAAATTTAGCATTATTATGACAATTAATCTAGTTTTTGTTTTATTCAATTCTATCCAGTAATTTATGAGATATATTATTAGTTATCAATCGTGTTGCTCGCTTGGCCAATTATATTTAGCTACTTACATTACGTGTAATACATATAGAAATATAGCTGATATCATGATAAGCAACCCAGTTTTCGTTTCATTCAATTCTGTCCAGAAGTTTTCGAGATATCACCATTTTCGTTCAGAGTCACATACATTAATCCTGCAATTTGTTCCGTATAACGAAGGCGTTTTTTTTTTTACCGGTACTGTACCCCTGCCTTACCTCATAAATGGGTTGATTCCTTAGAGAAAGTAGCAGCTACACGATTTCATTCATCTACGAAGGGTGGCAACAGTAATTGGGGGTGACCCCTGATTTTTGGGACACCCAGTATACAATTTGGACAAATGAAATTCGTTGATGGCTTTATTGCCAGAAGAGAAGAAAAACGCAGTTCTTTTAACGAAAAACTGTATTTGTCCAAAAAAAGCAGTTATTATTTCCCCCCCCCCCCCACCCTCCCTTCAGCCATGGTTGGAGGGGCTGTGGCCCTGCCCGTCCTACCACTAGCTACAACCCTGAGCTCAGCCTCCAACCATTGTATTTTGTCCAAAAAAGATTTAGTGATTACCAGTATTAAGCTTTTGCTTCCTGTTAAAAACTGTAAGTCCACAGACATTTTAGAAAAAGACGGGAGAATAACTCCCTACTTGTTTTAAGTGATCCTCTTTAACTGTGGATGTAGCCTGGTATGATTCCGCCATGTTTAATGTATACCTTTGCTTTGGTGTCCTAAGGTTTCGTTTGCATAGCTTTTGACACGCCCGTCTACGAATCTATAGAAGTCTTTTTAGATATTTGCCTTGTTGCACATTACTGTATTCCTTGCCCTCGTATACACCGTTGGTTGTCAAGGCAGTGGGAATGTTCCATGGTTCACGAAGGAACGTTTGTGCAGCTTGATGAAATTGTAATGGCATTCATCCTGCGTCCAGGGGGGGTTTAAATTCCTGTTGGCATTACACGGTTCTACCAAGCGGTCAAGCCCTTCCCGCCTAGTCCGACGTAAGGTTCCTCCCTTCCCCCTCCCTTCCTGTCCTTTTCCTCCTCTCCCCGCGCCTTGAACCCGCCAACAATCAGAGGCGCCTGTTTCAGCAATGGCTCGCGTAGAATTCATAAGCAGAAAAAGCCTTTTCTTTCTCTTTTTTTTTCCCCGTAAGTTCTTTCATCTTGGGCCCATAACCCGTCAGCGGCCGGCAGTTCCGTTTTTCCAACCCCAAAAAATTGCAGCATAGAGCAAGAAAGCAATCGGCATCGGGTGTTGATTTATCGACTAGTTCCGCCTCCAAGAGATCGCGGGAGGGGGGGGGGGGGAAGTAAGGAAAATGGTAAAAAAAATAATAATAATGAAAAAACGTGTGAAAGAAAGGCAATATTTGTCTAGAGTCTCGGAAATTAAGTGCCTCTGCATGAACTTGAGGTATCACATCACTACTCAATGGATATATGAAAAAAAAAGAAATGTGAACTTTTTAGCATGCTGCGTGGCATCCACAAATTCGGAGCAGCATCCGTCATCAGTAGCGTGCACCCAACGGGAGGAGATTGGGGAGGGGGGGGGGAGGGGTGATGGACATTGCCTCTCCCCTTTCCCTGGATGCACGCTACTGATGATGTGTATAATATGTCCATTCTCCGCCTAGTTTTGGTTGTGAAAAAAAGAAGAGCATATGAAATGTTTATGGGCGAGCAACATACTAGCGCGTTTCTGGATTTTAACATTTGGCAGCTATATTCATGGTTGATTCATAATTGGTTCTGCATTGTTCGGGCAGATGACCAGGAGTGATTAACGCTCGTTAAACCCTTTGAAACCCTTTTTTAGCTTGAGGGAATAGCTTAAGCAACCTGGCCAGAACAGGTAGCAAAAATAATACCCCGACCTCTCACCTGCAAACGAAGGTTCGGAGTGAAGCAGGTCGGGGTCTTGTATTTGCTGCCTGTTCTGGCCAGGTTGGTAAACATTATTCATCTTCATGTTTTGAATTTATTTTTTAAACTTTTAAATTGTAGTGTTCCATGACCATGACGTGTGTTTTCCTTACTTTTTAGAGCACTTGACAAACGCTGTGCGACCATTGCGTTTATTTGTTTAATTTTAGTAGGCTTTGTTCTTTTTAAACCCTCCTATTCCTTTCAGCTAAGATACGAAAGTATTTTAATTTTCGGAAATTGGATGTTTTTTTTTGGCTCACCTGTACGTATAAAACAAATAACACAGTGATGTTATAATGAGACCTTACAAACCATTTCCTACTTTTCAAAGTCAATACTTACAAAAATGATGAATATACAAGTTAAAAAGGTGTGACAGGGTGGGATCCACAACTTCAGAGCCGCCATACTGGATTAGTCCAAACCACTGACCTTTACAGTGTCTTCACAGGTTATAATGATTTAAAAACCACATGGAAAGATGGCAAGAAGTTTTTAAATCATTACATATGAATACACTGTAAAGGTCAGTGGTTGATGAATATACAAACGGGTGGGATCCACAACTTCAGATCCGCCATATTGGATTAGTCCAAACCACTGATCTTTACAGTGTATTCACAGGTAATGATTTAAAAACGTCTTGCCATCTTTCCATGTGGTTTTAAATCATTAAAACCTGTGAATACACTGTAAAGGTGTAAAGGTTTGGACTAATCCAGTATGGCGGGTCGTTCATCGTTCATCGTTTTTGTAGGTATTGACTTTCAAAGGTATAGGAAAACTGTTTGTAAGGTGGAATGCAACGAGTGACTGGAAAATGATCTGTGCTTAAACTAATTTAAAATAATGCAGTGTTAACTTGGTTTATACTAGACCAAAGATGAAGTGATGCTGAAATGTCAATTGGTTGCAATTCATAAGCCGGAGTTGCACTTTCTTCGTAATGTGACTGTTCCTAATGGCCTAGATATCCTTCTCTAAGGGCTTAGAACTGTTGTGTGCTTGCACGTTACAAGAGAGACAAGTGGCGAGCACCGGGGGTGTGGTGCATTCCCCCTGCTTTTTTGGAGAAAAAAAATGCCCTTTTTGTAAAAAAAAAAAAAAAGTCCTGTTTTGGTGTCCCGAACTGATAAATGCATGCTACAGCAGCTAAAGGAAGGGCCTAGAAACTCGACAAGGGCAAAAAGAAGGACAGGAATTAAGGGTTAGAAAGGGGCATAAAAGTGTAAAAAAGACAATGACAAGTTGAAAAGAGGGGCAACAAACAAAAAACCCGACAAGGAAAAAGAAAAGGTACCCGGAAAAAAATAACCTCGTACTAAAACTTGCCCCTGCCCTCTCGGATGTCTGTGCACGTTACTGAGTGAGATACAACAAAAGGAATGGTTTGGGCAAATTTGCACATACATTGGCTCATATCACTTGGTTTGGTGTTGTATATTCCCTTGTTTCTGAAATAATGTCAAGATGAAGCATGTGAAGGAACCCAAAAAAATTGTAATTAAATTTTCTAGACGAGTTTGCAATCTTCTGCGTGTTCTGGTGCTGTTGAAAGACTGCCACACAATTTATAGAGCAAACTCACCGTCTATTGCAAAATCTCGCAGAGAAACCTGATTTCAAAAGAAGTGTGGGGGAGGGGGAAGAAAATCTCGTCACGTGACATGTATTCATCTCCCTTTTCATCGACTAAAATTAAAAACTTATGGTGCAGCAAATTTCGTGACTTAATTTCATTTTCCAGTCTGTCCGAATTTCAAAAACTTGCTTGCTTACCTCTCTTGCTTCTGCTGTCTTGGGGGAGCTTATTAGATTTTCTTTAATTTCATCTCTCTCATCTCATTTTCACGAAAATGGTCGCATTTCTTGAGCTCGAGGGGTAGACAGTCTCCTACAACTTTTTCTTATTTTTTTTTTTTTAATCTTTTCAGATCTTAATGTGCATTCTTGACGTGGTGCGCTTCTGCTGGAGGTAAGTCCTAAATGAGTTTTTTTTCTCTTGTTCTCTTCTTTCTGATTACTTTGCTTGTCTGTTCACTCGTCGCCTCGTGAATGTTGAGACGTATGCTTACAGTTTGTAAGTTGCATTGAAAGTGGCTGGCTATCTGAGTTGCAACTCTTTAACCGAATGTGATTGGTGGGGGGTGCCGTGATGTTGTGCCGAGTTGTTTGGTGGCAATTCTCAAAACCCAACGGGGGAAAAATTCTTCTTGTATTCTTTCCAAGAAAAACTCATTATCGTTATAAGTTGCGTCTTCGTGGACATTTCCGACGTACCCATAGCAAGAATAACTGCTAATTAATTGTGAGGGAGAAATGTTCATCACTTGGGGTGAGTTTTGACTTGGAAATAATTTTGTTGTTTGTACAAAAAAAAAAAAAACTGGAGAGATTGCTCACTTATTTCTGGACTGTTTCGGTATTTTGGAGGTGAATTTAGCATGATTTATTAAAGTTTCGGTTCCATTTGATGCTCAATCTAAAAAATATAGAATACTTTGCCCATATTCTGCAAATTTTCGACAGTTCGTAGCAGGCAGATGGATCACTGTGTTCATCAGGCGTCGTACTTGTTTTTCTCTTTTGGCTCACAACATTGCACGTAATTCCTTTTGAATTCGCGATCGTAGCCTTACGAATTTAGCAAGTTACGTTGGGGAGAATTCTTCCAGCTTCGAATTATAGTTAACCTGTTTGATGTTTTTGGGGACGAATTCAGCAAGTTAACTCCGGAAGAATTCTTCCATTCTGGAATTATATTTACCCCTGGTGTTTACTGCACTGTGTTGATTGTTTTTTTGGAGAAAATTGTTTAGTAAGTCAACTTGGGTAGAATTCTCCTATACTCTCGAATTATATGTACCTCTTTTGTTATTGCACTGGTTTTGGTGTTTTTTTTGGGAAGAATTTAGCAAGTGAACTCTTGGGAAGAATTCTTCTATTCTCGAATTATATGTACCGCTGTTTGGTGTTTTAGGGGGAAGAATTTAGCAAGTTAACTTTGGAAGAATTCTCGAATTATGTTTATCCCTGGTAATACTGCACTATTTCCGTAACTTTAATTCTTCCCAAATTAAAGTTGAATTGGGAAGAATTCTTCCATTTTCGAATTATAATTTCCCTTGTTAATACTGCACCGTTTTGGTATTTTTGGGTACCCATTTAGCAGCTGACTTGGGAAGAATTTTCCATTCCCGAATTATATTTACCCCTGTTAATACTGCACTGTTTTGATTTTTTTAGGAAGAATTAGCAAGTTCACATATCAGTCTGTCTAGAGATTTCTATGGGTGAGGGCAGCTGGATATTTAGTGAATGTTCTAACACTAAAATTGCGCAATAAATTGCTATATGTTAACAACTAACATTGCGTAGTAAATTATATTTCAATAACATTTCCTATAGAAAATCGTGACTGATCTTATACTAATTGATACTCAGTACTCAAATATGTGCGAATCACCTCACTACTTAAAACAACGCAAGAGATCTACTAAACTGTAAAGCCGGAATTGGTTCCTAAATCAGTAATCTTCTTCTTGTTATACCTTACGACTAAAATTAACGAAAAAGATATCAATGTTTGCCTGATGTATATCCCTGACCTTCTGACTTTAGGTTACAATTGTTTCAAGAAGGGTAGCGCCGTAGACGCTCGCTTCTGTAATGGTTAATTATGCTGTGCAAAGAAACGGTGCGTGTAGAAATTTCCAAACCAACCAACCAGCTGCTTTTTTTTCCTGCACAACGCCGCAAATTCGTCGAAAATCGCTAACAAATCCCTACCACCTGGTACCTTTAATTTGCTGAAAATGATTATGCTAATGGCGGGCTTTTCATTTCTCCGCCGGAATTATGCATAATGAGCAGCGAGTTTCTCAAAACCGAGCGGCCGAAAAGAGCGGGAAACGCGGTTCCATCATTTAACAACACCTGATGCTTCTGTTTAGTTTGTGCTGCGTTCTTGCCAACAAGACCGACAAAAGAAAAATGAAAGGAGGACGGCAGAAGAAAAAAAAAATTGAAAACAAATTTTGCGCAAATGCTGGATTGCTTTTGCGTAGAGATTGATGCCTTTGTGGTGAATATGGAACGCGCCGGGGATTTGACCGAACGATGTTTTTTTCACGTCAGTGGTACCGAAAAACAGCATTCATGCCAATTTATAAGGATCCGGTAGAGACGAGAGTGATCCGACTATACAACATCTCGATCCCGTCCTGTCGTTTTCATTTTTTTGCTGGCGTTTCGTTCAGGTCTCATTACGTCATTATAAAATTAAGAAGTTGAAAAATTTTTTTAATATTAATAAAAGTGTATTACGCAATTACTGGAAGTTTTACTCATCAGTATCATCAAAATGTCTTTTAAACCTTACGTAACTTGTATTTATATTTATTAAATAAATACGGATGCAAACCTATTTACGTTGCCTTTTGGACTTAATTGTCAGACTGCCTGAGTGGGGAATCGAATTCACGACCTTTGAAACCAAAGGACAGAGTCCTACCACACAGCCATACCGACATGGCCTTTTATAACTTGTATTTATGCATGACGTATTTACACGTTATATTGTTAGTGTCTTGATACAGTAATGAATTAAAGGTACATGCATCCCTGCTGGCTTTCCTGTATGTCCCAGTTTTGCGACATTAGTTCTAACGGATGTAAATATTGCCAACCATTTTCTTGTTTTTTTGCTTGTTACGTCGTGCGACCCGTTATTCTCAACGGGTCGCACGACATACCGAAAGCATATATGTGCCTTTAAATGTCTGATGTGAATACTGGATTAAACTGGACGGAAAGCCAAATGGGCTCAAGAAGGGTTAAATTAAATACGGATGCAAACCTATTTACGTTGCCTTTTGGACTTATATGTCAGACTGCCTGAGTGGTGAATTGACCCCCCC
>JAHWFP010053682.1:0-32879 GCA_023313725.1 Lithobius niger | reverse complement strand
CTAAAACCTCCCGTGCCATACTCTGGTGACAGGCGGTGTGTTTCGTCCTGAAGTGGTGTAATGACTGTGGGGTCTGGAAAGACATTCTGGAGATATGGTACCAGTGGAATGAAGTGGAAACATTCTGACGAGAATGTGGAGAGAGGGTACCAGTGGAAGAGACGTGAGACGACCTAGGATAAAGGAGACTCCCCTCTTTATAGGTTGGTAAACTTTCTTCCTCTATCAGGTCAGATTATGTGAAAAAAAAAAAAAAAGATTATACTTCTCCTGGGTTCAGTGGGACATGTCCCACCGCCTGAATGACGAATTCAACGTAATTACTGAAGGTTAGTATTTGCAGGTAGTAAGAAACGAAAATTTTAACAGGTAAAATTAGTTTTTACTAGCCTAAAATACTTACCTTCAGTAAGAACCCACCCGCCTCCCCGCTGTCACTGAACCGGAGTGTTCAAGAAGTGATGGAGAGTGAAGGGAGGGGGCACTGAAGTCGGAGAGATGAGCAGCGCCCCTAGCGGAAGAAAAAGAAAGTTTTTGAGAATCCTAAAAAATGGTATTTTTAGTCTGAAAATGAGCAGCGATAGCGTAAAATAGTGATTTTAGCGTAATTACTGAAGGTAAGTATTTTAGGCTAGTAAAAACTAATTTTACCTGTTAAAATTTTCGTTTCTTCCATAGTTGTCCATCGTCTACATTTGTAGACAAAACTAAATTTTGTGATGACCAGGCCTGCCAACGTCTACATTAGTAGACACGAGATATTACTATAAGTTTTACATACTATATCTAAATAACAGCTGAAAACTTTGTGTCCACGTGCTTTGATCATTTTTATTATTTATTTATACCCAATCACACCACAAAATGGTCCATACATAACAACTAACTAGTCAAAGTTACACCCGAAGCTAAAAGAAAACCGCTGCAGGCCGACGACTACATAATCCTCGTACAACATCGAATACACCTCGAATACCATCGAATGACTAGCAAAGTGAGTGACCAAGTGCACGAGAGTGTTAGTAGACTCAAGGACCCCTAAACGGAAGCCCCAAACTGCTTTCCTCCTGACAGCAGACAAAAGATTATGTTCTGCAAGCAGTTGACTGGAGCTAGACCAGGTTGGTCGACCATGGACACGTCTCGTTGCAATATAGCAAACACGAAGCGTGCTCATGCTAGCTTTCGTGTAGTCAATCCACAAGCTGCACATGTAGAGACTGGCACAACACGCTTTCAGCAGGCAGTTCTTCACAAATCTGTCACAAGTGCCAAACTTAGCTTTAAGAGTGCCTAATCTGTCGCAAGTGCTCAAGTGTCACAAGTGCATAACAAGCTAAGCATCGCCAACAATGCCTTTACAACTTAAATGTTGTACATTACCTGACAGGTTGTGAACGTGTGCATACCTGGGCGTGATTTTGCAGGTTGCCATATTTTGGCCTCTTTGTTTACATTTGTAGAGAGGTAGTGCCCTCTAGTGGAAATTTTCAGAAATAATTTCTCTCCATATGTGCACATTGGGCCAATGAGGGTGGCTGTGTGTGTGGCTGTGTGTGTGTAGAGAATAGTCTACTTTTGTAAAGGAGGGCCGCGCATATGCTGTTGGGTTGGCAAGCTGGGCGGATCAACGCAACTTAAAATCCTCAAGGCAGAGAGAGCATAAATGGAAAAATTAACGATCTTTTATTTATAAGCGAATTTTGCTCCAAATTTTAATGTTTTAAACTAGTGTTGTAAATAACCAAAATGGTTGTCATTTATTAAAACTAAGGCTGTGCCGGTGCAACTTTTCCCGATCCCAGTACCGGTACGATTGGTCATGTGCCGAGACTACCGATACCAAGCCGTTTCCAGTGCCGATGTCAAACGATAACTCAATTATTTAATGGTGTAACAAACATAACACTTTTACAAAGGAACTGATGTATACCCTTGGGTTGGACTTTGACTATATTTTATTAAAGAGCGGGTGCGTTAGTCCTAATCATTCATGGAGGTATATTTAGCGATACAGGCAATTAATTTTTATCGCATATCCAAATTAAAACCTAGCAGATTATTTATTTAAAAGTAGCTTAATTTTTAGTAGCGCTGGGAACAATATGCCTTGTTATTAATGTATGAAAATGCCGATTCTGGTAAAAACAAGCGGATGCCGGTACTTTTCCGGTACTTGTTAACCCGGTGCCGGTCCGATACCGGTACCAGTCGTACCTGCAGCCGGTCCCGGTACTAGTATTGGTACCTGCACAGCCTTAATTAAAACCAAGAGTTTAACTTGACTTTTGACTCCTGAAACGATTAACTGCTAGAGTTTTAGACTTAGGATAAGTTTATTTCTAAACTCAGGGTAGCATTAAACTTACGCCCCAGAGTAGTAGCAGCAATACTTAACTAATTAAACTGACCAGGCTTGACTTTCCATTCCCTCACTGGGTTTGTAGAAAATGCTATGCAAGTAACTCCGTAGTCGACCGCCAATTTTGAAACCAGATGTCAGGGAATGTTACAAGCACCGCCCAATGTAATGTTCGCCACTACAAACTGGCGGGATGTAATGGTGCTGTACCTCTACTCGTCCTCCCTCCCTGCCATGCTACCATGCCAGTTTTCTACTGAAAAATCCGGTAGGAACGACAGCATCACGTCACCCCACGTTCCTCTTACCGGACCTCGGCCTGTCACAAATGCAGAGGGCACTATCTCCTATTAACACCAACAACAACACGACGCCACTGCGCATGTTGCTGCACGACTTCCTTCATTTATACAATTCTACAAGGTTGTAATTCGACCATTAACATAAAGGTTCCGCCATACTTGGCCCATTGTACATACCTATTGGACGCACTCTTTTGCGGTTTTTATTTAAAGTATCCATCCGCATCACCGCCCTACTGCGCATTGTCCTCGCAGCCTCTATCATATATAAACTCGAACAGAGCAGTTTAGCTGCTCTCACTTATCTAACCATCGACTTAGGTGGATGTTCCTCAACACGGACAAGGAAACTACCAGAGGAAGGACTGGTTCACCTTCTTTACTCACAATCAAATAACCACCTGTCTTCTTGTTGATGTTTTTGTTCCAGCGATCCCAAGTTCCCGATTACTCCCCATCAATAGGGATTGGGCCCCGCCATCATCCACAACGATCCACACGGTCCACCGTCCGGAATCCAGCTCATGGAACAAAGTTACAAGCAACAGAGGCAGGGATTGATGCATCATTCGTCACTGATTCCTGTTGTCAACGATTCCTGTTCCCATGTTGGAACCGCACCGCCTATCCACTTGCTCCCTGCAGGCTGTGTATTTCTTATAATAGTAAGCCTTCTCCCCTGAGCCTCCGCCTACCCTTGACGGTTCCCTTAGCTGCTACACCGATCCCTCCACTGCTTGGCAACTATAACTAATGGACTGGAACCGGGCCCCAGCATCCAGCCTGGGCCCTTTAGTAACCACGAGTCTTCCTCCATAGCTCTCCTCGCACAAGTCTACTACTACGTCGAATCAAGACCCCACGGACCAATCGGGTTTCGTCCGATGTTCAATCCACTGGGTGTAAATATACTAGGTTCGGACACAGAACTTCGCATTGCAAAAGCTTATTCCTGCAAATGTAAATCCCATTCCCGATGGGTAGACGTGAAACAACGTAACATGTGTTTTATTATGTCTTTCGACCAGGTTTGATTTTGGATAAAAGCCGTTAGGTACAGAGTTTTGATTCCCCAGTCTCTCCAGTTTTCCACATTTGGGCTAAGAAGCAAGGACCATTGTCAGATAAAATACGAAAAAAAAACCCATTTTAAGACATCTTTGACGCAACTTGCTTCGTTTTAGCCGTCCTGAGAGCATACAGTTCAGGCCAGGACTAAGAGTATCCAGCGTCGCCCTCTAGGGGTTGCTGGTAGAGGACCCAGAAGGTCTACTGATACATTTTTCCAAGGTGCATTGGGAGGATCCATTGTGGTCAGGAGCCCTGTAGGTTTCGAAGTTTCAGTTTTGCAAGTCTGACACTTTTCCCATAGTCATGGAGCTAGCCAGGGTTGAGTATGCAATTCGATGTACCCTAAATTTAGTTATTGATTTGAGTTTATGGTAGGTTAAGCATTGAAAATTCACTTTTCACATAATTGGTCGCGTGGTCATTTAGCCGCCATATTGGTTTCCAAAATGGCCGCCATCGTAGAACAAAAACGGGCATTACTTTGCTTTTACACCACCTAGAACAAAATTTTTTTTCTCAAAACTGTTTTGTTGCACAAGGAACCAGAATTTCATACTGGGATGAATTTCAGACAATAAGTATTGTCGTGGTGATAACTAGCAGCTTGTGTAAGCTGCCATATTGATTTTAAAGGTGTCCCTATTGCAGAACAGAACAGTGAGTCTACCTTGCTACTGAAAATAATTATGGTGCGTACACGTGCTCTTTCTTTCACATTGATGTAAACAGAGGCTACTAAATAAATCGTTTAACAACCGTTTTTAATCTTAAAGTAAGTAGTACACCATTAAAAGGAACTTAAAAAGTAAGAGCAACTACAATTATTTCAAACATCACAAATCCTCAGTGGAAATTTATAGCAACTGATTCGTTGGCTTGCTGCAAGAAGGTATTACTTGAGACTTGCACAAGTCGCTACATTTAATGTTAACAACACGACAAGAGCAGTCATTTTCCCATGCACACTTTAACCATATTGTACACGGAGAAGGGAATTCTGGTGGTAAAGGAGTTTGTCATTAATGTTGGGAGCAATACTGCCTCACTGCGTTTGTCCATCTATACTCTAGCATTGAAAGTAAGCTCTTTGAACGTAACAACACATAGTTTCTAAAGTTGAACACAAACTTTCAAAAGTAGCATTTGTGATGATACTGGAAATACTGAAGTTCATCAATTGTGTTTAGCTTACCGTTTACTACTATACTACTTACTATACTTCCAAGACGGGTAGTAAAGAACCTGTCCGCCATTTTTGCTTTTAGCTTCTGTGAGTTGTACTGGATTAACCCCTTCGCGACCAGTAAAGAACATGCGTTCGTCATGGAGACTTGCACAAGCCGAACCATAAGGAACATGCGTTCGTCATAGCATTAACTTCCCTCTGTTGGCTGTTAATGACTGTGGTTTCAAAGACCAAACTTTTAGCTAACAATTGGTTCCTTCTGGTTTCAAAGACCAAAAATTTAGCTAACAGTTTGTTTTCCTGCTGTTAAATGTTCATTTGTTTTGACCATATGTTGAAATCTGGATTGTTAGGACAAGAGTGAATTTTATACCTGGTTGCGAAGGGGTTAAGGAGTTGTACTTTTCAGGACCCATCAAGTAAGTCTGAAAAGGCGTCTTGTTCTAGGACATTCAGTGCTGCATGCTTGGTTGCAAATATATAGTAGATTCGCAACCACTAAGTGCACACATTGCAGGAAGTTTAGTTACTTCATTGCTGGGTATTTTGGTGGCAAGGTCATGTATGTACAGGCACAACTCTAGACGATGTCCCTTGTCCACATAGCATTCACAGTTGTTAACATAGCATTCAGTTTTTTCAGTTCAGCATTTCCCCAGGATGTTTTGAAATGATATGAGGCATACAAACACATCAGTGTCCGGTGAGACAAGCAGCTTTAGTGGTTACAATGTGTTGTTTATGTAGAAGTAATCGGCCATTAACTTCTTCGCTATTGCAGCGTAGATTTGAAACGTGCTCTACAGTTGAAGACTGCTGGCCTTGGAATTGTGACAGGATAACTTTGTAGTCTTTCATGATGCTTAATGCTGCACTCATGATATACATCAAACACTTATGTCCATGCGTACAGTTAGCTGATAGATGACGAATTTTTTTATATAAATATTCACATTTGTCTAAATGTTGCAAGTTTCAAGGTCTTCATGGGAACCTTCCCAATAAGAGCCATGAAGTCAATCAAAATAGATACTTCCGTAGGAATAGCAGATGGAGAACCAATTTCGTTATATGCGAGAATGTTTTAGTCTGTTTCCAGTTCCCACATTACATTAGATTTCAGTGATTTTATCAAGCAGTCGTCAAGTTGTCATAAAGTGACATGGGCATTAGCTCGAATGTGAGTAGATAAAATAATGTAACCTCGTGACCTGGCGATATCTATTATGCGCAGTGCATTATTGCTTTCCTTTTATTTTGAGTATCCCCTTTTAAGTGTTTCACACCCTTTTTGCTTTTCTGATTCTTCTTTACTGGAAGCACTCCTTCGTAAATGCCAGGAAAGGTCCGCGGACTTCAGTATTTCCTTATCTTCACTATCCATTAGTTTTCCTGCAAATATAGATTTCGCAGTCTTGCGTCGATTCCTTCTTGTATGCAAAAAGGATCACCGAGGTTAACAATGTATTGTTGCATTTCTGTTATGCATTCTTCATCAGTCGTGGCTTCCACCCTCACCATCCTCTGCCAGACCACATACTTCACAAAAAACTTGAATTATCTGTACTTTCTCGTGTCTAACTAGGTTGTGTTGTGCCATAGCCTCTTTAATTCTTATCATGCTATTATGCTTCCATGGTCTTTCGCAACTTATAGTTTTGCTTCATCAAAGCCTGATAGAGGACAACTCAACTTAATCTCCATGAGGTGTTCTTCACAACATACCCGCCACACATGAGATTTATATAAGAATACTTTGAAAAGTCTGTAGAAGAAGCAAGCAATCTTGTAGGAAAACGGTAGCCCATCTCGCAGCCCTCATCACACCATCACACTACAATGACCCGCAGGTTTGGCCAACTTAGGCAAAAGCATTTTGAAAATTAACCATGGTCGTGTCGATTTCATCAAATTGGGTTGCTGGATATCTGTATTACAGTGGTAATTGTCAATATAATTTGCGTTTATTCCCGTTTAATAGCAGCCTTTGAAAAGCAATATGGTGGCTTTCACAAGCTGCTAGTTATCACCCCAACAACACTTATTGTCTGAAAACTTTCCCTGTATGATATTCGGGTTCCTTGGGCAAGAAAACGTAGTCTTGAAAAAAAAATTTTTGTTCTAGGTGGTGTAGCAGCAAAGTAAGGTCCGTTTTTGTTCTGTTGGTGGCCATTTTGGAAACCAATATGGCAGCTAAATGACCATGCACCCAGTATGATATTTGGGTTCCTTGGGCAAGAAAACAGTCTTGAAAAAAAAATTTTGTTCTAGGAGGTGTAGAACCAAAGTAAATCCCGTTTTTGTTCTCCGCTGGCGGCCATTTTGGAAACCAATATGGCGGCTAAATGACCATGCACCCAGTTATGTGAAAAGTGAATTTTCAATGCTTAATATACCACGAACACAAATCAAAAACTAAATTTAGGGTACGTCGAATTGCATACTCAACCCTAGCTAGCTCTTAGACCAACAGCTGCGAACGAACTCTACAATGTCCTTCCTCATGCCAATCCATCCCACCAATTCTTGCATCCTTTTTAGAGTTTTGAACACTCGAAAAAATGACCGCCCAAAGGTGACGCATGAATTGCAGCAATCACGTTGTGACGTAGCGACTTCGGTAAACATAGACTTTACATAAGATCCCGTCACGCAGACAGCACATCCCAGGCGGGGCTGTCTCCGTCCACAGCTGTTGATCTGACAGCTACATTACCTAACTTGGTAATCTGGCTCGATGACCAAGGGTCACCAACCTGCGAGTTATGGATATCATCCAGACTTCGAAATCCGTTGGCTCTCTGTTACCTTTACTCGTTCCACCTTACAATCTATGTTCAGTATGGGGCCTTTCGGTTCGTCCTCATACATCCTAGAGATCGCATCTGCCACTTGGTTTAAGGAACCTTTCTTGTAATGGATTTCAAAATCCATTCCTTGAAGTTCAAGAATCCATCTTGCCAGTCTTCTTGAAGGCTGTTTCGAGGACTTCAAGAACGACAACGCACTATGGTCCGTCTCGATCAGAAAGGGGCGTTTTCAATGTAAGGCCGAAATTTCATGACTGCATGCGTAACTGCACCCATTTCTTGCTCAGACACGCAGTGTTTCTTACTATCTGCAAATTACTTACCTTTAGTACTCGTGGTAAATTCGTTAAATTTTTTAAATTTTTGAATTCAACGCCAGTTGCATGTTTTCACCACCAGGTGCGCTGCGCAGTATACCTGCAGCAGCCACCTGCCTCCCGTGGGGAAAACCCCGTTCGTTTTTGAGCACGCGTCGATGTAGGTCGAGCGTGTGTGGCTTGTTTCCCAACAATAATGGAAGGAAAGGATCGAGAAAGTGCTCAGTTTGAAACGCGAAACGAAGAGGTAGATAATATCAATGAACTATTAAAGCGCGGAGAGTATCCGTCTTGTACGTGCCAAAAGATGCCAAGAGATTTACATCCATTATGCAGAAGATGTAAGTGCATTTGCGAGCTATATAAAGCTGATACGGTGAAAAAAGTGCTTTATATGTGGAAACACTCGGACCAGAAAAAAACACAACTGAAAAAGAAGGCGGCTACAACTAAGGCGAGTTTAGACAAACGTTTGGCTGGTATGAGCCGGGATCCGGACGCGCCAATTTTTATGCAAGAACTCGCGAGTGGGATCGGAATCAACGGTGGATTTCGATGGTTTCGAAGATAACGAAAAATCTGTTTATCCGGAAGGACCTTTAGGTTCTATGATTACAGCGGCTCATGAAACGGCGATTTCGGTGGTGGATTCACGTTCAGACAAGGTAGAACGATATGTGAGTTCGAAGGTAATAGGCCATGTTGACACTAAACTGAACGAAATGCAACAGTCTTTTCAAAGTCAGATTTCTGGACTTATCGAAAGCATGAACAAATTGTGCGGCACAACGAGCAAAAAATGTGCAGAATAATGACGTTAGAATGGTGGAGCTTAACACCGATCTTTCAGTACACGGTGCGGCTGCATTAGGAGACGAGCAATCGAAAACAAAGGGTTCGCCGGCGATCGTGGAAACAGCGCCAGATTCGCATAAAGTGGGGCAGAAAAAGCATTCGGCCGCACAGAACCACCGGGCCTCTAAAGACGAAAAAAATGCAGGTAAAAATTAATCAAAAAAGGTGTGTGGTAAAGGAAAAAGTGCAGGAAAGTACACGAAAATTTTGCCACCCCAGTCCGCTCCCGAATAAAGGGCAAGCGGACAGGGAAGTAAGGAAAAAAAGTGGCAAGTTCGCCCTTCCCGCACCCAAGAACGGCGTTCGTTAAATCAGATAGTAGCGGACGTGCAAACGTCAAATTCGCTGGCAGTCCGCCAAGGGGCATAGTGTGCCACGTCCTTCGACGTGTTGAGAGATGACGCACCCAAAACCTGCTCCCGACGCGTCCGTGGAAATTTCAAAACGCTTGTCTAGGTCTGGTAGTGCCAAAACACAGTATGCTAAACTGTCTTTTAATTGTTGTACCGCGTCTGAATGTGTTTGCTTCCATTCCCAAACTGTGTCTCCCTTTAACAACTGGTAAAGACTGTTAGTTTTGACGTGAAAATCTCTGATATAATCTGACTTTTAAGTTGCGATGCTCTGGAACCACCTGTACCTTCTCTGGTAAGGCTGACATCTCTTGAGGACGTGTTAAGTGCCCAAGATAGGAAATGTCTTTTGCACAAAAGTGCCTTTTTCAGATTTACTGTCATTCCAGCTTTTCCAAGCCTTGCCAGTACATCTGTGATGTGTAACAGATGGGATTCGTAATCCATTGAGTAGATTATCAAATCGTCAACATGGCACATCGTGTGTACATAGCATCCCCCAGAGCCAGATCCATGACCCTAGAGAATGATGCAGGCCCATTACAAAGCCCATATGGCATTTTTTTTTTAACTGCCACGCCCCCATATGGCAACGAAAACAGGTGTACTTGCTATCAGGTTCCATTCCGATTTGAAAAACCCCGATTTCGTATCAAGAACCGTAAACCACTTAGCCTTACCAAGCATTTCAAAAACGTGGCTAGCATTTGAGGTCTGCTGCGAGTCCTTCAGTCTTGGCGTTCACAAGCCTGTAGTCAAGACAAAATCGTTTAGCCCCTTCCTCACCGTTTTTCGGAGCAAGGCAAGGTACAGCTCCCCAAGGTGACACTGAGTGCTCAATGACATCTTCACGAATCCACTCGAGCATTTGTGATTCAATGATAGCTCTAGTCTCCTTGTTTACAGGTCAAAGTGGCAAACGAATTGGTCGTGTGCCAGGTTCGATCTCTATCTTGTGTTCGTAGATATGTGTGCTGCCTCTTTTAGATGTTAAAACATGTTTTTATAGCCGACGAAAATATACATTACCTTATTTACACTAGCAGTTTCCCCCTTTTAGCTATTGTATCCCCTAGAAGTTGAAGTTTCCTTCCCTGCCTGGCTCGTACCTCACCGCGCATGCGTCAGGCTTGGCCATATAAACCCCTGCGCAGCTGCGGTCACCATTTCTTGTGGGCGCTCACCACGTGCGGTCGATCCGCCACCGCTTTAAGCGGCTTACCTTCAATCCGCGGAGGTTGCCGTCCTATCCACTCTTTCTACATCCCGGCAGAAGAACACTGTGGGCCTCCTCCTCACCTGTGCCACTATCCGCCAGTCGGGACGAGGGATCGCTAATCCCCATTCCCCCGACCATCATCCCTGCTCCTGCTGCGACCTCTTTGGCTGCTGAGCCTATCTGCGGGTTGTCCTATGCGACGTCTCTTCGTCCCCTGCTGGGTGCGCTGCGGAGCCTCTTCTGCGACCATTTCGCCTGTGTCACACCTGCTTTTCGTTGGCCCGGCTATCCGCTACTGAACACACCGTGCTCTACCTATCGGTCGCCATGGATTCCATCCATCGTCACTCTGTACCTGCTCCGGGGCATGCCACTCCCTTCGCGGATACTGCCGCCCTTTCTGGTCCCTCTCCGTCTCGGGTACAGCCAGGTCCGCCCACGCGGGTCCCTGTCTCTCAATCCTCCGTGCGGCGCTTCAGACGGCCGCCAGCCTTGCCTTCAGTGTTACGGCATCCGCGTCAACCACCTTCGGTTCCCTTCCCAGGCCTCACTACCGCCTTCCCGTCCGCTGGTCAATGTGGAGCCTTCCGCAAGATTGGGGGACGGTTCAAGCCTCACTATCCCGTCGTACCTCGAATGATCCAGCGCCACTAGACTCGTCACCTCTGGTACCGATTCTTTCATCACCTGTTGTCTCCATCCCTCTGGGGGCCAACCATCCTTTATCACCTGCCTTTCGTCCTCCTGCTGGCCTTCGGCTCCCGGTCCCGTTTCCATCCTTTCCTCGGTCCGACTCTTGGATGGAGGTACCTTCTGTTTCGCCCTCTCTTCTTCACGCTATGGACTTAGCCTGTGACGAATCTCTTGGTATGGGCGCTTCTTATGCCATCCTCCGACCAGCCTCTCCGGACATTTTATCCTTATCCCCACGTCCACGGCTGGTCCTCCGCCATCATCCGGTCTGCATTCCGGGAATACAAAGACTGCCGCCCCGGAATTCGGCTCCCACCGTCTCTGCCGTTCTGCACCGAGGACATCTCACCTCCTCCCTCACCATCGCTGGTTCAACCTTTCTCTCAATAATAATAAAAAAAAAAATCAAAACAGAATGCCGACAATGAGCATACAAGAGGATAGGACATTGACGTCCGCTCCAACGGTCCCCACACACAGCGGACCTGTAATACGCCAAGTATGACGACACAACGGGCAGTAGTACTCGTACTCTATGGTCCGCAACAACTTTCTATCCGCAGCACCTTCCGTTCTCCGCCGTCAGGGAGGCGGAGGACTGTCCTTCCTCTTTCCTTTGCCAGAGGGCACCACCTTCTATTACTGCCTGCCATTGCGCTTTCAAATTTGAAATAGCCGCTCACCAACCGCAACCTCGCCAACCGCGACTCAACCATGGCGGACAGTTCGACATCCGAAGACTCTGACCATACACCTCCACGGTCCCCTGTGTTCCACCCTGACGCCATCAACGTTCCTTCACCAACATAGTGCAAGTGCCCTGGTTTTGCTTTCCCGTTGCCAAAACCTAGGATAGACCCCCGTCCGTGCTGTCAGCGCCATTGCCTTTCTGATGGCCTGCAGAAGAAATGCAAGATCTGTGTCGCGCTCTCCCCAAACGATGGGCGATAATTCGGAAACACCACCTTCAGTCCAAGCAACGAACGGACAGGTTCCGTCGGCAACGTGCTGCAGCTGCTGCGTCCGCTACCACCTCTCATTCCTCTTCCAGCACGGCTGTGTCAAGCAAGGTGTCTTCAAAACCGTCCTCCAACCCGCTTCCATTTCCGGTCTGCGATACTGTCTCCAACGCCTGCCTCGTGAAGAAATCGAGGATACGGTTCTCGCTGCAATCATCAACAATAACCTCCGGTTCTCGCTGCAATCATCAACAATAACCTCTGGTTCGAACTACGGATCTGCTTACCTACGCTCTCCCACATCCGCGACTCAATCCTCCTTTTCCACGTTGCAAGGGGGCCGGCATCACGGTTCGCTTCCGCCGCCACTCACGGACTCCATTCCGGCCATCCCGGGGACCTCCGGCGTCAAAACACCGCCCAGTATCCTAAAAAAATCCAGTGTCCCAATCCGGTCGGCCGTTAAAGTTAAGCGTGTCACCCAGAGGTTCGCACCACCTGCCTCTCCCTTCAAGTATTCTTCGGCCCTCAAAGCTCCGGTCTGACCAAAGAACTCGTGTAACAACGGGAACCATCCTCAGATTCCTCCACCACTGGAAGCAATCTCGGTCGACCCTCCCCTCGCTCCCTTTCCATCACAGACTGTCCTCCGCGAGGCACTTTCTAGAGGTCTGCACCTTTCCCCACAGTAATGGAGAGCCTTCAGTTTGTGCAAAAATTCTCTTCAGATTATCCTGACCTTGACGGACCTTCGCTCCTTCGTCAATCCGTCGCTGCAGCGGATACCCTTCAGGCGGAAAATTCCCTTCTTCGCGCAACAAATGAAGCCTTGACAAACGAACTAGAGGTTGTAAACCAGAAGTATCGCTCCCAGCATCTTAACTATGCCCTCCTCAAGGCACACTATAATTTGGTTTCGCCGATACCTTCCTCGCCACTGTGGCGAGCGTACTATTGTGCGCGCTCGCGGACCCGGCGCCTCTGCTCCGCACCGCACCTTCCACACTCGAGACACCTTCTCCACGATCATCCGCCCGGGGAAACCCCCACACCGTCTCCGACTTCTCTTCACCAAGCGGCTCCATCCCCTCTGCCATCACCCCTCCAGGACCCATCCGCATCAATCTCCGCGGCGCCTTCCAGTCTCGGCTCCCACCTTCGCATCTCTCCGTGTCCTCCGTCCCAGTGGCCACCCCAAATGTCACCCTTCCGACCGACGACCTTATCACTGCATCCTTATCCGTGCCTTCTGTGTCCTCCATACCCTTGCCTCCCATCTACTACGCACACGCCCGAGGGTATCCTTCCCGAGCCTCACCATCCATCTTTAGCAATACTCTGGTATCAATCCAGCGTCACTCCGGCCGTGCCATCCTTCTCACGTTATTCTGTATGACAGTTCGATGATGCTCCCGATTTTTTCCCTGTTTTCTACGGCATCCAGCGCAACGCTTACACATCGGAAGGCAACATGCCATGCTTCCCTTGTCGCTCCAAGGCCACGGGAGTTGCCCTTGGCTTCCGCTCAACCCCGGACTAATACCTTGCTCTACCCTCGAAATTTCACCATCCTCCTATCGGGTCTCCGGCGAGACGCCCACTCATCCTTGTGCTACCTTTCATGTGTATCTGCTTCGCCCGGACTCTTAGTTCTGAATCTAGATTGTTCATTAACCTTTTGTACGACACCAGAACATTCAAATACTACCCATTATGTTCGGCCTTTCTACTCCTCCTTACCATCCCTTCTGCGCTTGGATTAACAGTATCCTACGGGATCCGTCTTGTGCACCGCCCCGGCGTTGACAGTTCTTTCCTCTTCATGGCGAACAAAGCCTTTCCTCTGACCCCAAGTTCGGACATCTGACCCACACCATTTCCAGTTCCTGCCATCACTGTCCTCTGCCATGATTATGTCGTCTCTTCTGTGCTCCTCGACTGTGCACCACCGGTCTATCCTGCTTTCAAGCTTCTACCAAGCCATCCATTCTTCAACTTCCCACAAGGTAAGAGGATTCATTTTTTTCACATGCATTTGATCTCTTATCCTTGTCCCCACATGTAAGACCTCTGCATGCGATGAAGCTTACCAAAAAAAAAAAAAAAAAAAAACCCTATCCGCACCCCCGATCTCACTCAAATGTGGACACCTGTGATTAACATCCGCCTCCTCCATCCGCAGATGGTCATCCTCCGTCCTGGAGTGAAAGTGGTCGGGATAACAGATTGGTCTACGTACTGGCACCTTGTGCCTGGGGCAGCCGACTCGTACGACGGGACACTCACACTGGGGCAATACCGAGCTCCTCAGGGCATGAACCTAGCCCTCCTCCGGGTGACAAAGTCTGCTAGTGTAAATAGGGTAATGTATATTTTCGTCGGCTATAAAAAGACTAAAATTGCAGGACCTGCACCTGCTTAATTTTAGTTTTTGTTGCCTAATCGAAAATATACATTACCTTGATTCGTGCCCAAGCCTCCCCCACATGAGCTAGGTTCTGGGGAGAAATGATGGTGACCGCAGCTGCGCAGGGGCTTATATGGCTTATATGGCCAAGCATGCGCAGTGAGGTACGAGCCAGGCAGGGAAGGCAACTTCAACTTCTAGGGGATACAATAGCTCAAAGGGGGAAACTGCTAGTGTAAATAAGGTAATGTATATTTTCGGTTAGGCAATAAAAACTAAAATTAAGCAGGTGCAGGCCCTGCAATTTTACTCTTTATAGTTGTTTCAACACCTTGTAAGCTGCTTGCGTTGTGCATTAGAACAGTGAGCTGCTTGGATTTTTTTCATCAAGATTTCATCATCCTTTCCTTTCCACTCCTCTCTCCAAACCTACATCAAGTTGCTTTAGTTGTTCAGTTTTCGTCTGCCCAACTTTAGCAAAAGGGCTAGTTTCTTGCTCTTCAGAACCAATGCGCCAGCCACCTTATTTAATGTCTGGTAAAAGTCCTGTTTTTGCCATGAAATCCCTTCCTAGAATTACGTTATCAGCTGAATTTTCCAAGATTAAAAAAATCTGCCGAGTACTGTAACCGGCCACCTGATCGTCAATCTCATGTACCCATCACCTTGGATATTTCCGGCAGCCAAAATGAATTGGATACAACAATCCCTGCGCCACTTCATCCCCTTTGCCTGCAAAGTTCGTGCTATAGCACCGGAAATAATCGCCGAACTGGCACCCGTGTCGATTAAAGCTAAAAATGGAGTTCCTGCAACTTTAACATTAATTAAAGGTACATTGCCACCTTTAGTTTCCTCGTCTAGACCTTTGAAAAGCTGAACATATGGTGCGAAAACACGTTTTAGCATGCCTCTCCAAAGTCCTGCTTTTGCTCGCCAATCTTCGTTCTTCCCGGTCGCAACCTTGTTTAACCAGGTTAACGACCGTCTTCCACGTTTTTTGGCTGTTACGGACACCTATTTGACCTGTGTCCGGTTTCCTGACACGTCCAATAGCTTCCATCAAAAGGTTTTTGTACCTTTTGTTGCTGTTTTTCTGTCTCCTTTGTAGCACTAGCCTTTTGCACATTTGCTGCCTTTGTACTACTGGTACTCTGCACCGTGCCGTACCGACCTGCTCTGTACCCTCTTGGATCTAAAGCGGCCATTGATGCGGGTTCCACGCCTTGAAACCCGGTTGTCGGCCTCGAGGTAGCTTGACTAACGCGAAACTCCGCCTGGCCCTTAACGGGTTGGCTTTCCTGCACTACCTGTACGTAGCTCCGCCAAGCGAACATTGGTTCTACCGACAGGGATGAGTCGGGCGGCGGCAGGTAGAATCTCTGGGCAACCAGTAACCTACTGACTTTTGCTCCTTCTCTCACCAATCCTCGGAGGGAGTCGAACAGTCTACCCTCGAGATGCTGTAGATAATCAGGGTGCATATTTGCCATTATGTGCCTAATTTTATCTGAATCAGGCGATTTAGGCCAGAACCTGTCAAAATACCCACCGATTGCATGGGCATAACTGGAAAAAGTTCAGTCAGGAGCCCGAGTCCTTAATTCCAATTCTCGTTTTAGGTCGTCTTCAAAATTTGGACCTTCAATTTCCAAATTAAAGTCTTCCACAAACGCTTCTGAAGTCCTAAAAGGTCCAAAAACCCTGAACCATCGTTCGGTCTCACCTTGCATGGCGAGGGGAATGATTGTTCGTAACACATATGAATCTGCAAAGCCTAATGCACAAACTTACATGTCTAACCTTTGCAAAAATTCACTTGGCGATTTTTCATCGGCATGCCCCGTGTAAACTGGCATGTCGACTATTGGAGCTTTCACCTGGAAGCCTTGAAAAGGGTTCTGTGCAGAGGTGTGCTCTGAAAAATCGTCGTGACAACCATAGGTTTCACCCCTATTGTCATCTGTGCGGCCAGTCCGACTGTGGGTTACTCTACCCCCAGTGTTTCTTTGCCTTTCTGGCAACTCGTATTCATGTAGACTCGTGTCTCCTCCACATGTCTACTTCTGGTTCCTGGTGTACCGGTTGTCGCCAGTTTACACGGTTACCGCACGTAGCGTGATCCACTCTGTCGGAGTTTGCTCCCTGTGGTTCACGGCTACGAGGATTCCGTGCTATTCTGCCTCTACAGTGCGATTTTTGATTCTGGTGGGTGGGTGTGGGACCTGGGTGTGCACGGTTACACGGTGTGGCAACCGGTTTACACGGTTACCGTACGTAGCCTGATCCACTCTGTCGGTGTTTGCTCCCTGTGGTTCACGGCTACGAGGATTCCGTGCTATTCTGCATCTCTTACAGTGCGATTTTCTCGTCTGTTGAGGGCAGAGTGGTTAGGGTGACATGCCCTCCTCACGTTCTCGTTCTGGTGAGAGCCAGTTCGAGGTTGTGAAGTGACATTCGCACCATCTCGGCTTGCAATAAAACAGTTTTCCAGCTGTCTCGTCACATTTCCCCGAAACTGTTCAGGTGCGGGGCAGTGTTCAGCCAATTCCGAAAATTGGCGTAAAACGAATCATTTCCACGCACATTTTCCACATCTGAACGTTCAAGAACAGGTGGTGATAAGCTTCTTTCTGAGCCCGAAAATTTGGGCGCAAAAAGGTCATCGTCATTCCCCCAAGAATCATCCAAATGGTTCGCGGGGGGGGGGGGGGGCGGGTTTGCCAACAAACAAGTAACTGTAGAGATTTGAACTCTAAAACAGACGGGCTTCTCCGCTATCTGAATTTGCAGTGGGTCGACTACTTCTTATTGACTGGAACTTTGTTTAATCCCGCCATACCAAAGAATTAGTTCCTGATGGATACCAGATTGTCCGACTCGACAGACTACGTACTATTCATGGAGGGGTGGCTGTCCTTGCTAAGTCACTTTTTGATTTGAGTGTTATCTCCGAATTTAGAGGACACTTGGCTGAAATTTTGTGTCACTTGGCTGAAATTTTGTGTATCAAGGTTCACGCATCCACTCCGTTCAACATCATTTGCTGCTACAGAAGTGGAGACAATGGTGAGCACTCTGATCGCGAGGTTTTAACGTATCTGTGCAGCTTTCACCTCCAGTTGCCATGCGTTCTTTGTGGAGACTAACGCACGTTTTATTCATTGGGATAACACACTTGCTGCCGGAGCCCAGCAATTGACGAAACGCTCCTTGAACTGATTCTTGAGCAGGGGTGGGAGCAACATGTCATTAGGCCTACTCGCACTGTTCCTAATAAGGCTGTGCAGGTACCAATACTAGTACTGGGACCGGCTGCAGATACCACTGGTACCAGTATCGGGCCGGCACCGGGTTAACCAGTACCGGCATCAGCTTGTTTTTACCAGAATCGGCATTTTCATACATTAATAATACGGCATATTGTTCCCAACGCTACTAAAAATTAAGCAACTTTTAAATAAATAATTTGCTAGGTTTTAATTTGGATATGCGATAAAAATTAACTGCCTGTATCGCTAAATATACCTCCATGAATGATTAGGACTAACGCACCCGCTCTTCATTAAAATATAGTTATTCATTTTGTCAAGGTCCAACCCAAGGGTATACATCAGTTCCTTTGTAAAAGTGTTACGTTTGTTACACGTTAAATTATTGACGTATCAACTTGTTCTGTATTGTTTATTAAGTTTTCGTTTGACATCGGCATTGGAACCGGCTGGGTATCTGTATCGGCACATGACCAATAGTACCGGTACTGGGATCGGAACCGGGTAAACTGGCACCGGTATCGGGAAAAGGGGCACCAGCACAGCCTTAGTTCCTAACCAACAGCCAGCCATTCTTGATCCGATTCTTATTTCAGATGACTTTCTGTCTCTAATGTTTATCATTCTGCCCCCCTGGGAAATAGTGATCATGATATTCTCTTGGAACGTTTTTATTTCTTCCAAAAATAGAAAGACAACACACATCAACTATAAGAAAGAGAATTACACTGAGATGAACGGTGCTTTTGCGGCTATCAACTGGGATCTCGAATTTGCAAATAAATCGGTTGATGGATGCTGGGAAGTTTTCAAAGCTGCTGTTCACCTGCAAACTGACCTTCATATTCCAAAGCAAGCCAATACTGTCAAGAGGGCACCTCTCCCGCAAAATATTGTCGGTGCACTCAAACAGAAAAAGCATTTGTGGAAAATCTAAAAGGCTACAAAGACTGAAGACTCCTTTGAAGTTTTTCGCTCCTTTAGGAACAGTTTTACTACTGCCCTTAGAAAACAAAACGGAGAAGTGCAATTCCTTACTCCAGGACTGTAAAAGGAATCCCTGCGCTGTTTTTGGATACATTAACAGTAAAAGACAAAAGCAGCCACAACTGAGCCCTCCGAGTTATGGTGGATACATCATCACCTCTGCTGTTGACAAGGACAACGTTCCAAATAACGTGTTTACTAAGACGACTGTTCAATTCTCTGAACCACTGCGTATTGAGGGGCCCATGAATCGCGGTTTCGTCAGTACCAATAAGGTCGTTGATATGCTGCAGAACCTTAATGTTAATAAAGCTGCTGGGCCAGATGGCATTTTCCCGTGGGTCCTAAAGTTCTGTAGCATTCATCTTGCCCCTGCCCTAAGATATATTTTTAATAAGTGTCTGGAGTCGGGAACTGTTCCTGAAGACGGGAAACTGGCCAACATTATGCCTATTCACAAAAAAGGGTCTAAAACCGATCCCGCAAATTATCGGTCTATTAGCCTTACATGTGTTGCTGCTAAGGTTTGTGAAAGGGTGGTTAACAGTTTGATCGATGATGAATTGCAAAACAGTGGCTTCTCCGATATACACCAATATGGGTTTGCCAAAGGAAGGTCCTGTGCCATAAACCTTCTTGATGTCAGGAACGATTGGATAACTTTTATTGACAATGGTATGCCTGTTGACATTATCTACACCGACATAAGCGATGCGTTTGGCAGCGTGGATTACAATACGCTTACCTCTGTCCTCCTTAATATTGGTCCACCACCTAAAATTATTAACTTTGTCGGCATTTCTTCTCCGGCCGTAGGCAACGTGTTGTTGTTGAAGGCTGTCATTCTGAATGAACAGACGTTGTTGTTGGTGTTGCACAAGGTACTGTTCTGGGGCCCAAGGTTTTCGCCTTGTACACTAGCAACATCACGGCTGCGTCATCTACTCTTAATTCGCCCAAATTTGTGGATGACATCAAGCTTTACAGGCCTGTGCCTATCGCCAACTGCCATGTCTCTCTAGAGACATCTAATCCGGGAGAGTAATTGTAAAGATCTCCAACTTAACCCTGTGCAGGGTTCGCACAAGTCTTAAATTCCTTAAAAAGGTCCTTAAGTTTAAGGCCTTAAAAAGTCTGGAATTTCAGCATTGTCGTTGATTGGTCTTAAAAAGACTGGAATTCAAAGAGTTTACTGAGTTAAAATGTCATTGTGTAGGCTTTGCTATTAAACTTCAATTATCGCGTTAAGAATTTTCTTTCGGCTGCTGGGTTGCGTCGTAGCTCTGATCCCGTCTGTCGCAACTCTACCTTAGTGGAGCATATTTTTAGCTGTACTTCATTTCCCTCACTGGCATAATGGACTTGTCCGGTTTAGGCAGACTTTGCAGAACCCCCATCGTTACAATTAATTTGGCTGGTAGAGGCAGTTTTTAAAAAGTGAAATATTCATTTGTAACTTGCTTTTATTGACTTTTTTTTTAAATGCCGAAATTGGTCCAACAGCCAATCATGCCAATTCATACTTTTGGGTTTCCATCATGCGTTTTTCTGGCCATGTTGCTTCATACAGTTGGCTTGCCATCGTGCTGATGTTGAAGTATTTCTAACGCACTGGAAAAAATCCGTTGCCAATACGCAGTGCAGTACTGTACTTGGTCCTTAAGAAATCCTTACTTTAATTTCCATACTATTCGAATAAAGCCATAAGTAACTTACAACTGCTGGCAGTTTTTATGGGCATGTACGTTTTAAATTTTATTTATTTTCATAAGAGTGAGTGCAACACCTTTGGTTATCTCAATTCTGATTACTAGATGGCGCTAGCATCTACAACGCATTTCAGTTATGATCTTAGTTCCACTTTTTTCTCAGTTATTTTCCAACATAATAGTGCCAATTTTGTTTCTAATGAAAGAATCGAATTGCCTAGTGAACTGTGGAAGCAAAATTATCTAAAATATATTTTTGTAATTTGGCAAAATATTTTAAGGTTAGCTGATTGAAAGATAAATAAAACTGAGTTGCCCCCCCCCCCTCCCCAAAGAAATGTTTAGCTATGGCCTTTAACTTATAGTTGCATGTTTGGGGGGGGGGGGGTCAGGGGTCAAAGATCTTTCAAAAGCCCCAGCCAAAATTGCCCCGTAATATAAAAAATTATTTCAAAATGAACGATGGGAGTGACACTATTTCAAGGATCCATCCTGCCCCACGAACACGTAACACTAACATGGAAGAACACGTAATTAAACCATGTGATTTATGTGACCTTCAAAGAATCGTTTAAGAATCAATTTTGTTAACTTATTTATAAACTGACTTAAAAAAATCGCATATGGTAATACAATTATGATTTTACAACGTGGGTTAAAATTTGGCCGTAAATTTCAATGTGCTATGTCTTAAAAAGGATTTTAAAAAGTCTTAAATTTAGCATTTGTGAAGCTGCGAACCCTGCTGCGTCAATGGCAAACTTCTGGGATCTGTGGCTGAAGAGAGGGACCTCGGCCTCTGGGTGACTTGAGAACCTTAGTGTCTCAAACCTGTGCTACGGCTGCTGCTACGGCCTTTCAAGTCGTCGGATTGGTTGGGCGTAGCTTTCCAAAACTAGATGCCGATTGCTTTTGCCTTCTCTACAAAAGTGTTATCAGGCCCATCGTGGAATATGCAAACATGAGCTGGCTTCCATGGCTGCAGAGGAACATCGATGTACTGGAAAAAGTTCAACGGCGAGCGACCAAAAGACTCACCAAGTACAATGCACTAAGCTACTCTGAACGCTACAAGATGATCAACTTAACTACTTTGGCTAATCAAAGGAGGAGTGGAGCCATTGTTGAGACTTTTAAGCTTTTCTCCAGAGGCAAAGAAGAGAATCTTCATCAGCGATGGACTGAATCCAGAACCAGAGGACACCCCTTCAAAGTTAAAAAAAAACTTTTTTCTGTGGTTACTGTCAACGATTGGAGTGGACTTGCTGCAAGCATTTTTGCTGACTGCAGCATAATGAACACTTTCAAGAGCCGCCTTGATCACACTGTGTTTAAAGCCTTGATTCGTTAGTGTTGAACAGCAACAAGCTTCTAGCTTTCGCTGAGTATCATCTAAAGTTTTATTCTGGTCCCAGTCAATGACTCGTAGTTTGGTTTCCATTCCAATGCTAAGTGACTACGAAAGCATTGCTGAAGGAGGGGGTGGGGGGAATTACTCCTCTTCCTGTTGTGTGTACTCGTCCCAACATGTCTGTGGTACATCCGGGGGGAAAAAAACGAAATGCACTTAGCATCGAAAAAAAGGTAAAAATAATTCGAGAATTGCAAAATGGAAAGACACAAGCTGGACTTTCACAAGAGAAGCTGCTAGCCCAAAGCACGATTGGCACGTTATGGAAAAATCGTGAGATGATTTTGGACTCTACAATCGAAACATGGTAAGCAGCTGATCCTGCAATTGAAAGCGGTTTAATGATGCCCGTTCAGCCCGCATTCCAATCAGTGGCGAACTTATTTAAAAAAAAAAAAAAAAAAAGGCAGAACAAATGGCTTTTGTGCTTGGCGATAGGGATAATTTTAAAGCTAGCAATGGATGGCTTTCACGATTCAAAACAACACACGCCATCATCTGCCGTACAATTTACGGCGAGGGGGAAAGCGTCGAAGCTGAAAAGAGGGTGGAAGAAAATGTTAGACAAATCTTCGCTGAAAGATATATTCAACACAGACCAAACTGGATTATTTTCTAAAATGTTGCCCAACCGAACATTGGCCATGAACGGTTCATTACCTTGTTTACCTTTATTACCTTGTTTAATTTTTTTATTTCAAACAGCGCGTCGACAAAGATATTGCAATGGTAGACCAAAAACTTTTGTAGCCAACAATATTTCTGCCAACAAATTTCTTATTTCTCCTTAGGTTTTACATAAAAATGTATTCTTTCTTACTTTTTTCTCCTTAAAGCCCACTACGACCCTGCATGTGGCTTTGCGCACCCTGCCGAAAGCCATCCAAACAAAAAATTGTTAAAATAATCATCACCAAGCCACAGACTAGATTTAACATCAGTGGGGAAAAACTTTTTATTTACAATGTCACTGTACACTAGAATATTCTCATGGTAAACAATTACATACCAATAATGGCAAACTCCCAAGTGTAGTATAAACAAGTAGCTTACTACACCCACACTTGTGAATAGTTGCAAATCAACAAGAGTGAAATATTGCTTACTTCATCATCCAAAGATGTATAATAGTAGTTGTCAAATCAAGTTAGCTTTTACGTTGTCCTTACACACGGTTGACAATATGGATACTGTATAGCGGCAATCACAAAAACGTTTGTACTTCAGTTTCACATAACACTCGGTGCAGACATGTCTCATTGAAGAAATCAAAATTCTAACGAAGGCAGTTAAATAAAATGATCAACTTACTGTTTTATAAAAAGAAAAAAAAAAGCATTGCTGAAATGGAACATTATGGATAGTTAATCAAGCCCAAGGACCTCTACGCAAATTAATATAATATCCAAATAAAAGCAATGCAATATCAAACAAACCTCACTGAAAACACCAACCTAAACACTTCTTTTTACAATGGTGAAAAAAATTACCCCGGCAAAACCAATATTTGACAGCAGAAACCTGACAATTGCATAGTCAACCATAATTTTCAATCCACATTAAAAAAAAAAAAAGATTTGTGGACTTAAGAGGTTGTGGAGGTTCTTCTATTACACCAGAGTGTAAACACCACAATTTGAGATCTAAGAAACAAAAAGTCAAATATGTAAACAAATAAATTTCTCCACCAAAGGTGGACGAAGACGGCAGGGGAATACTTTACACCGTTCCGGGTAAATACCAGTACCAAGCCGGTGACTACTTAAATACTTAAAATAAACAATACATTTTTGTATGGTGTTCTTGGTCCCACAGCTAATATTGGATGTTTGCTCCCAACAATTACCAGCTTTGAGAGTTTTTTTCCTGTGTCAAAAACTTGACGATTGCCACCCAAACTGTCGTTAAATTGCTACGCAAACAAAAATTAAATTTAATACAACATAACTTAAATGCATATTCCGTTAAAGTCTAGGCCTTAATTTCCATCAGTTCTTCAATACAACTTGCCTTTATGTCGACTGTCACATGAGGTCAAACTTCACCTGGCAATGGCATACGGTATAGGTTCTTGTACCAAATAGTTCAAAACATTCTAAATAATTCAAGCAACGACTTAGGAAAGATTAACTTAATACTACCAAGAATGTTAATTATTTTCTTCACAAATACTTCAAGCCCTTACTTAATTCAAACTGGGATAAAATTTACGAGGGAAGACTTAGTTCCTGATGAGATCTTCCATCACTCGTCACTTGAATACACCATAGTCCTCTCGAAGTTCAATAGAGTTACGTAGCAGTTTTTAAATGCCTATGCGTCCATCCGTCATCTTTTTTACTTTAGGTCAATTCATTCAACATCACCAGACACAAAAACAACGCGCTACTAGGCATAGACTATCTGCCCACATGAGAATTGGCCGGGAGGCAAGACCAACAGTTTCTACCCCAGTCTACCTTGAATTTTAACTTCCTAGCTTAGCGTTGCCATTTTTTTTAACCAATCGCAGCACAAGTGATGTTTTTACATGAACCATGTGGACAGATGTTTGTTGCATGACAGCAAATCATTTATCAAGATTGTTGCTCCAAACAGCCAACAAAATAGTCTATTACATTAGCACATAATAAATATGGCTCAATGATAAGACTTGCAAGAAGCTACTTATTTGCTATGACAAAGATGCAATAAACTCATTAGCAGAACATCTCCCCTACGCAGAGACTTCAAGACAGTCTCTGCCCTTTTCTTGCATTATGACTTGGCATCTATCACCCCACAAATATAAATTAATTATAAACAATAAGAAAAGTACATAAGAATTGTAAACTGTCACGACTTGTGCTATGACCGTTAGCCACAAGCAAAGTTCAAAAAATGGTTCTCAGTCACCGTAGCATTTTTTTGGGGGGGTAATGAAATTCCATCGTGACTTGCTTCAACTTCACCTACAATTGCTTATTTTAAAATTTTGAACAAATTCATTTAAAACACTCATTCTCACAACAGGAATACAAATACTTCGTATTCGCGAATTTTCGACAGTCCGTAAAAGGTGTTGGAATACGCTTAGACTGTCTTCCTCAGGCGTCGTGCTGTTTCTTTCTTCTGCTGTGTACATTGTTGCTCATGCTGCAATTCGAATTCTGACTGGTACGCAGCCTACTGTATCCGTCAGCATTGTCCCACTTGTCAAGCAGACGATTTCTTAGGTCGTCCCGTACGATATATTTAATTGCTGGATTTGAGGAAGCCTGTATATTCATTAGTGGCTTCTGCTTTTTGATGCGAGCTTGAATCGCCAGGGATTGTAGTCCTCGTAGATGCTTGTCATGTTTTGAATTCGACACCAATAGAGTGGTTGCATTTTTCCAGTTAATCGTATGTTGAGTGCTTACTTGGTGGACTGCAACACCGTTTTCTTCTTTTTCCCCCCTTGTGTCTGACAAGTGTTTTTACCCGATTTCTTACTCCCTTTCTCGTCTCGCCAATGTAAACATTGGGAGGTGACAGTGACGAAACGACAAAGAGTTTAAAGCATGTTGTTAATCTCTCTAACAAGGTGTTGACACAAGCTGAACTGAGTGGGCTGAATTATGATCTGAAATTCATCCCGGTGAAACCAAGAAAACACGACGATGCAGTTGAAAACTTGGTTACGGATGTTCAGCTTCTGCTGGAAAATTATACGTTGGGGACAGATGCAAGACTTGACCTACAAAGATTAACACTACGTAAACCACCAGCATGTGTGCAGAATCTTAAGAGGGAGCAATTGGAAGCGTTGCAAAAACTGTGGAGAGAGATGAAAGTGTTGTAGTTTGTAAGGCGAAAAAGGCGATGATAGTCATCGATCGGGAGGTGCATGACTGGAAAGTCGTTAACGAACTGCTGGAGAATTCAGAGATGTATGTACCGAAGGAAGAGGATTTTGGGAACAGGCCCCTGTTGGATTTAGTATTTAGTTGGGAGCGCCTGAGAGATGAAGGATTTCTATCGGACGAAGAGATGGAAGAACTAACACCAAGACTTCCGCAGAGGCTCCCCGTGATTTTCTCACAGGTTAAGCTTCACAAACCAGGGAGACCATTGAGATTGATTACGGCGCCCAGCTCAGAACCTTGATTGGAGAGTAGTATCTTTGTTGAAGTATGTGGATAGTCCGTGTCGACAGAAAAATACAGAGGAGCTCATTATGTGAAGATGGAACATGAAGAAATTTTTATTTCATTAGACGTCGAACAATTATTTCCCAGCCTATCGCATCGGTTGATACTGGAAATGTTGAAACTTTCGGCAAAGAAGATGGGAATCTCACGTAGTTGGATGGAGAGGAATAAGGCACTACTGAATGTCCTGTTAGGCTCAATATGTGTGGACTTTCAAGGGAAGACCTACAGGCAAGTGAAGGGAGCCCCCAATGGGCTATTCTAGTTCTTCCATTATTGCAGAACTTGTAGACAGGTACATTCTGGAGTGTGTGACCGAATCTGAAACTATGGAAGAGATTTGTTGACATTATAGCTATTATTAAGAAGAGAGAGCTAGAAAGGGTGTTCAGGTTTTGCTGAACTCGTGGAGAAGTGATCTCAAGTTTACACATAAGAAGAAAAGGAGAGAAGAATCCTGTTCCTGAATATTTTGTTGTCGGCATCATCAACTGGAGACATAGAATGCCAACCTTTTCAAAAACCGACGGTTACAGACCGAGGAATTTATGTATACGTCAGGATACCCCAAAAAAAACAGCTGAAGCAGATCGCTAAGGAGCGTTTAGGCACGTTTCCAGGCATTCCATGACGAAAGAAGTAGCGAGGCAACAGTCCCAAGTAGCCAAGGGGAAGTTTATAGCACTCGGATACTCGGCAGGCTTGCTGAACCGACTTGTGAGAGAGGCAGAGGTGGAAAGTGGGAGGAAAGAGCGTGTTGGGCCACACCCGGAAGTAAAAGTCGAAATGGAGAGTGGAAAGATAATAGGTCTTACTTACCTGAATGGAGTCAGCGAGAAGCTTTGTCACGTCTTGAAGAACCATGGGTCAACACATTTTTCAGAAACAGCGAAGGAATTAACGCAAGGCTGCTAAAAAGAAGGTTGCCGGAAAAACAACAGAAGATGCCAGAGAAAACGAAGAGATTCACTCGAGGATTTGGAGGAGATAGTGAATACCCAAGTAGGAGTTTATAGGGTGCCATGTGGAGACTGCAGCGCCGTTTACATTGGCGAGACGAGGAAAGGGAGTAAAACAACACGTGTCAGAGACAAGGAAGAAAAAAGAAGAAAACGGTGATGCAGTCCACCACATGAGCACTCAACATAGGATTGACTGGAAAAATACAACCACTCTATTGGTGTCGAATTCAAAAAATGACAAAACATCTACGAGGACTAGAATCCCTGGCAATTCAAGCTCACATCAAAAAGCAGAATCCACTAATGCATATACAGGCTTCTTCAAATCCAGCGATTAAATATATGGCTTAACCGGAATACTGACTTCTCTCCGATTAGCTTCTCGTTGGGCTAGAGTGATGTAAAATGATCAGCTAAACAACATTTTCCCATAACATTTTTGGGGCAAAGGCTTAGTTTGGCCGTCAGAAATTAATGAAAGCCACACATTAGCACTGACGGATGTACAAGAGCCGTTTTCTGCCATGTTCCTTTTTCCGTAGGTAAGTGGGTTGTTATTGTCAGTTTGGTTTGGTTTTGTTGTTATTGTCGTTTAGGTTAGACAGGTACCGGCTTCTGTTTGGCGTTTCACTTGTAATGAACTGGTTGGGGTTTGGCGTTTCACTTGATGGGCTTTGGCCCAGTTGATGCTTTCTTACGCGGCGCCGTTTGCCTCGAGCGTGCCTGCCGGCAACACGATGGCGTCACAGCCTACCTCGCGTAATGCTAACTTTGGACCTAAACCACGGCCAAACGGTGCGTTTGCCCCAAAAATGGAAGAGGAAAACATTCAGCAGGTAATTCTTAGTCCATTAAAAAAAAAAAATTGGACGGGAGTCATTATTCTCCGATGTTCCAAATATATCGTGCGGGACCACCCGAGAAATCGTCTGCTTGACAAGTGGGACAAGGCTGATGGATACAGTAGGCTGCGTGCCAGTCCGAATTCAAACTGCAGCGCGAGCAATGATGTAAACAGCAAAAGAAAAAACAGCACATCGCCTGAGGAATAGTCGAAGTGTATTCCAACACCTTTTGAGGACTAAAGGACTATCGAAAATTTGTGAATACAAAGTATTTGTATTCCTGTTGTGAGAATGAGCGTTTTAAACGAACCTCATCAACATTTTGTTGCGAACTCTCGTAGTAGCAGACGACCGTTTCGTGTATTTAACTTATTTTAAAACTGCACTAATTTTTCTATTACATCAAATGGTGGTCTCAAAATCTTCCCAACAAATAATTTCACTGTGTAATTATAGCTATTTAACCCTTTAATGCCCATGCCAAACCGGATAGTTTTTTTTTTAAGTCCCATATGATAGTTGGGTCGGTCGCGGTATTCGATCCGGCATTCACTTGGTTTGCAGACGAGGATGCTGACCACTAGGCTGTTGCTGCTCGCTTTAGTCGGGGTCCCTGGGGACCCCTCATAAAGCTCGCATTGCGCGTTGGGACTTAGCCGTCCCCGTAGCCGTCCTTTTAAGTGGACGCCAGGCTATAAAGGGTTAATAACTATTTAAAGGCACATAAATCCCTCCGTTCTGGCCGCTTTACTCTGCGTCACCTACACTAAAATATAGTTCAAACGACCGCAGTGCGCATTGCTCTACGACACTAGTTAAACTCATGTCGGGGCCGCTGCAACATGACACATCGTACGACCAAGTCGCAAACATGAGCGAAGGATTAATTATCCTTCCTCCAGGGCCGCGGCTTGCCAGCGATGTGGCGGGAGTTAAATACCTCTCGGACCGAGCCGTTTAAAACAAGCATAATAACATTCACGCGCCACTACTGACATCTGCATCGTACCCTTAGACCAGCAAATGAAAGGTAAATCAGTTTTATATAGAGTGAAACTTAAAATGTACCGGAGGGAGTTATGTGCCTTTAATGAGATTCGCAACAGCATCCGTTGTTCGCGCGCACCACCATTTTCAAACTTTATCCACCCTGACCAGAAGTTACAGGGCTGTTTGATGGACTGCATTCTCCTTGAAGGCTCACTTAAACTCTAGCTGCTCTCACCCAGAGATCTCTACACAGATTATTGTCCTTGAAGGCTGTGGTTCTCGTGTGCTGGAGTTCGTTCGATGATGTACTATCTATTAACAATGGTTTAGTATTAGTGCAAAAAATGTGGGACAAAAAACTACAGGATTGGAGCGTTGTGGGACAATTTAAGCCCAATTTATGGGAAAAACTGTTGATGAAAAATGTTTACTTTCGCACCTATGATCGAGACTCGATTGCAATGCCCGACTTGTTAACTTCCAATAAAAATTAACTTCAGTAAGCAAAAGTCGTTTTTCTTTTCTACCACAAAATGTGGAAAAACAAGAAAAAGCCGGATCCCTTGTTCAATTTTGTGTGCCGACAACCATTTTTTAAACTTTGCATGGCCTAAGATGAATTTTGAAATGCCGTGTACAGCATGTTTTAACTTTCAGGGCCAACTCGGGGAAGGTGGAATGATACGCGTGATCCCCGATACCAGCGGCGTAACGAAACAAGTGGTGTCGGCTGGGCCCCTATGCAAAATTTTCTTTGGGCCCTCCTCCCCTCCCCAAAGAAACTTAATTTGCCCAGAGTACGACTTGCATGCATGAATCACATGCTGTTTTAACTGAGCCTACCCTAGAACTTTCAACTACCGTAAATCGTGAATTAAATGCCCATGGGCTTATGCAGTTAAATTGGCAAAAATAGGGTGTGGGCTTTAAATCAAACATTATCAATTTTCTAACCTTTCTGGACATTCATTCCAGAAAATTCGAAGCTTTTGAACGATCTCTGAAAGACCAATTTTTACATCCTTTTAATTGCTGTGAAGAAGGGAGGAGGCTTAGGTGAGAGAGATGCCCAGGCTTTATGCAGGTGCTAGGAGCTAAAGGAAGAGTCCACTAATTACTACAGGGAGGGGAGGGGGGCAATAACCATAGCAAGCAATACTATCTTTATTCACATCACATAACTTTTAGGTAATTTTTCGTAGAAAAACGACAATTTGAGGGGTGGGCGTTAACTCCACTATTTCATGATTTTGACTTTACAGCATTTTAGGGGGTAGGCTTTAGCTTCAACTGGGCCTTTAATACATGATTTACGGTATTTGCTTGATAAAGTTAGTTCAGTTACTATAACCGTTAAGTCTCATAACTGACAATAAACTTTAAAAGCCTAATGAATTCTGTCGACAGTCTCGTCCTTCAAATAAATTTTTTCGACGAGCTTTATGTGATGCAAACAATTCTGGTACACTAATTTTATTAGGTATAGCACACTCAATACCGAGCAAACTAGGGTCATTGAGGCGAAGTTACTCCGAAGGTACTTTTCAATGAGTATTACAAATTCCAAAACGTCTAAGAAGGCATGATAAAATGATGGAACCGGGCCTCAAGATTTTAACAGCGGAGAAGGATGCAAAAATTAAGTCACTCCGCAGTCAGCATGTTTGCAACGGATGTACTGCAGGTTAGATGGGCCCCCTGCGCAGTTTAGGCCCATACGCCCCCTCGGACGTCTCTCGACCTTGACTACCTGTACGTTACGCCATTGACCAATACCATAGGTGGATATCTTGCACTTCAAACTCACACGAAATCATGAGAACTCAAAATTTCAATTGAGCTGACCACATTTTGTCATTTTAAGGGGAGATGTGACTCTGAAATACTGAAAATTTGGCCAAAATTTTGATTTTTTAAAATTGTCATAGTTGTTACTTGTGATGTGTTCCCTACCAGAATCCAACTATTATTTGTGAAAGATGGTTTTTTTAATAAATATTTTTATGAGCCGGCGTAAAAATAAAAACGTATACAAACTCTGCATAAAAAGAAAAAAAAAACTTTTCATGCGTTACATGCTAACTGTTTCTAAAGTATTGCTCCTTTCGGCTTGATTTTTTTTTTGAGGGGTGGGGTACATAGCTTACCAAACGATAACACCATCTGAGTGGGGGTGAGGCATGAGCAAGATTAACTAAAATATTATCAAAATTAATATCGTAGTGCTCAGATATTATCGTCATTAAAATCTTCACCACTAATTCCGCTCATTTTCAAAAAGAAGACCCTCCTTAGTCTTGCAAATTCAGTCTTGAAAACAGACGAAGTTTAGTCGAAAATTTGCAATACTAAGGAGGGTCTTCTTTTAGAAAATGTGCGGAATTAGTGGTGAAGATTTATGACAATCGTAGCGAGTTTCTTAGACATCATATAACTTTATAAATTTGGCTGACCCCTCTTGACATATATTGGTCTTATCGTGTTGCTTGACATATTAGATGAAACCTAAGTGTGTAAGATTTTCTGTAAATGAATTAGGAGAAGTACAAATGAACTACTACAAATAACTTGGATTCATAATGAAGGGGCATGGCACGGCAACCAAATTTTATTTTTTAGTATGGTTATAAGCCCCAAGTTATACGATACACCAAGTCATAAATATCTTAAACCACTCGTAACAAATTTGGTTTTTTTTAGTAGCATCTCCCCTTAACTGCATGGAATTTTGTGGTAGCGTATCTAAATGTAATCATCACTGCTAAATAGACTCAAGCTTCGATCTTACTGTCCTTCAGTGTGGCCGCCATCTTGGAACGTTGACTTAACCCGGATCTATTCCAGATTCATTATTGAACGCAATGGCTACATCTTATTGAACATCACATTCTCGTTTGTTGTGGTACTTAGCGCATAGTAGGCCTAGAAGTCTACGACTTTTTGTTGTTACTGAACTGAACGTCAAAGTGGCCAAAAATCATTTAGAATTTTTCTTAACTTAAGAGGGAGAATGGAGGGTAAAATGCCGACTGCACAGAAATGGTAAGTTGACAGCAACGTTTAATACGTACATCTCACCCGACAACTTGTGGGTATCGGACAGTCTTTAAAAAATGTCTTGTACAGCATGCCTTCAAAAACACTTGGTTCCAAAGGTACGGACCCCGTTACTATAACTTGGGCACAGAGCTATCTCTTTCCTCTTTATCAGGCCACTGGTCCTATAGTACTACATGTCATACATAACTCTTTAACAAGCACGGATGTGTTGCATAGGAAATTTTTACTACCTTTACGTACACATTAACAAAAAAATTAATAAATATTCGCTGCTGCGATTAACATCCTTTTTCAACTGTTATATCCATGGATTGACCGAATGCAAATACGAACCGGATCTGAGGCCGAATCTTAAGATTCAGATGCAGCAAAATTTTTAGTGATTTTTTTTTCAACAATTTCATTATTTTTTGGTCGATCTTTACTTTCCAATACAGGGTGTAATTTTTAGTTACAGCCCCCCCAAGTCCGGAAAGCTTCCTTTCCAAGTATGTTTAACTTGGGTGAAAGTTATGGATAATTTTTAACCCCTCCATGTGGCTCCTTTCTCAAAGTTGTGAGACCTTACATTAACATTAAATTATGAAATGCAGTTAATTGTAAGAATGATATACCCAAATTGCATTGGTTTGTAAAATTAGGTAGAAAGTCACGAAAAATTTTCAACTTTTTACCCCAAACTTTGAGGGGATGTAACAAAAAAAACTGTTTCATTTCCTGACCCACATTTATAGGATTCTTTTGTCTTATTTTTGGTCATACACAACATCAAAGTTTGTACAGTGGTGTGAAAATTAATATAAACACTACATAATAAGACTTTAAAAAAATTCCAAGTTACCTACAGGCACGATTTTTTTTGTGTTGCCTCAAGGGACCAGAACAGCAACTTTTTACGAGATTTTTTAAATTTTAACTTGTGCACGTGAAAATCTGT